>LKNJ01001162.1:0-88456 GCA_002120245.1 Maccullochella peelii
AAGTAGTATTAATGTTAATACAAATAAAAGTAATAGCAATGTGGTAGCAGTAATACTAATGTGGTACTAGCAGCACGGGGGCAGTGGATGGCCCGCATCGCAGATCACGACTCTGCAGCTCCGCGACCTCAGATCACGGCTCCGCAGCTCCGCGACCTCAGATCACGGCTCCGCAGCTCCGCGACCTCAGATCACGACTCCGCAGCTCCGCGACCTCAGATCACGACTCCGTAGCTCTGCAACCACAGGTCAAGACTCTGCAGCTCCGGAGGCAGAAAACACTTGGAGAAAGCAATAGAAGAAAAGCGAGAAAGAGGAGAGAGAGCAACAGAAGGATAGATAGAAAGAGGAGAGAAAGGGAAGTAGTTGAGTTAGTAACAAGCATTAGTGTGATAAGAGTACGTACAGATGGAGAGGGAGAGGAGGAGAGAGGAGCTCAGTGCAGCTGAAAAATAATCTTTCCTCAAGGTCCATTTAGTAGCTGTTCTGGAGCTTTTGATCTAATCACACAATGTCCTTCGGATTCCTTTCTGAATCTTTAGATAATCTACTTTTAAGCCAACATGGACGAGAAGATGGTGCGATATGATCGAAAGCTCCAGAACAGCTACTAAATGGACCTTGATTGACAAACAAAATGTCTTGCGTAGATCTTAAAACGGCTTAATTAAACTCAAAAGCACATTTTTGATTTAAAAGTGTTAAGTGTTGAAGCAAATCTAAGATCTTCAGGGAACTTGCTCCAGATGTGTTCAACATACAGTAGCAGTTACTTTAAAAGCAGCTTTTTTATATTTGAATTAATATTTGAGAACAAGCACCACACCAGTTTTGACCCACCGTAGTGGTCTGCAGGCTTGATTCTGTTGCATGAGCGGTATATTTTGGTCCAAAACCATTTCTAGGGATTTACAAATAAGTAGCAGTTAGAGCTGAAACTTACAGTCAAATAATCGATCAACAGAAAACTAATCAGCAACTATTTTGAAATTGATTTTCAGTCTCTTTTCAAGCAAAAATGCCAAACATTCTTTGATTCCAGCTGCTTTTGTCTTCTGTGAGAGTAAACTGACTATATTTGGGTTTTTGGAGTGTTAGTGGAACAAAACAAGCAATTTGAAGATGTCAATGTCAATTTTTCAACATTTTATGGACCAAAACAATCGATAAAAGAATTAGGCAGATTTATTGATCATGAAAGTAATAGTTGCAGCAGTAGAAGCAGTATTTCAAGTCAGAAGTCTGAATCTGGAGTGATGTGTTCACCTTTCATGGTCTGTGTTAAGACTCAAGCTTTTTTAGAAAGAAAAGCCCCTTACGTACTAGAGAAAAAGACGTTTGATTTGTTTTTCTTGTTCAAGTTATTGTTGGAAATTTTCTCAGTTTCTCAACCCTCCTATTCAGGGAGTCTATGACACCGAACTCACTTGGTGACTCATATGTAAATTTGAGTGTCGTCGGCATAATGATCATCAGAAACTTTGAGCATCTGCTACATTAAATTAGTATTAAAGTGATAAAATACAGTCAATTGCTCATTTGTGTATCATCATCAACTCTTCTTGCTGCAAATGACTCACAGAAAACTGCGAGTTTTAAAAAGTTTGTTGGTGTCTCTCTGATTCCTTCTACACAGAACTGTATTCGCCTCTGCATGCCTGTGGTCCAGACTGAATTCCCAGAGCTCAACACATTGGCACTGAAGGTTAATGATGATGATGACCTGTTACTCAGCATCCTTCCGGCCACCCTGGTCCCTGAAGACAAAATATCAGAATCAAATCTGAAAGCCACCAGCGACCAGCGACGCTCCTATTCAATGGAGCATTTCCGCTGGGGCAAACCCTCTGGCCGTAAACGCCGGCCTGTAAAAGTTTTTGCCTCTTCTCTGGAGGGAGGGGGCTCTTCTGAGGGTGGTTTCTTCCGTCTAGCTCGCAGGCAGCTGAGCAGTAACGAGGACGAAGCAAAGGGGGACCTGAATGGAGAAAGTCATCAAAACCAGGGATTGCTGAGGGCGATGGTCAGCTCTAAGTCACATGTCCCTTTGAGCCCGCAGGAGAGAAAAGATGGGACCTATCGGATGAGTCACTTCAGATGGGGGAGCCCACCTGCCTCCAAACGTAATGGCAGCTTTATGAAGTCGTGCGAGGAGAAACCTCAGAGGCAGCTGTCCAAGTTCTTCAGGAACATTATAGTCAAGGATGTGCAGAGGATAATGGGCTGAATGGAGGATGGAGAAGAGGGGAAGGGAACGGTAGTTGAAAGAGTCATTGCATGTTAATACCCACAGGTCTCAATTTTAAATCACAGAAATGTGTCACTATCATTAGCATGTTGTTGGATGTCTTTTCTGGGCCAAAGGTTTGTCTCATTAAAATCTTAACTAAAGATACGAAACAAGGCAGTGTTTTGTTGAATTAAAACAACAGTGCACCCTCCGACTGCCTTGACCTTCTTGGTGTGGCGTGAAAGCTTTCTTAGTATTTTTTTTCTTGTGGGAAACGTCATTATTGATCCAGGTGTTTTGTAAAAGGAAGTAAACAGAGAATGCCATTTCAGCGAAAGAGGTGGGTGTGAAGGAAAGTATAATCTATCCAGTTGATCTACAGAGTGATATCTTTTTGTAAATTAATGTAATATTAAAGATTCTGTTCGTGGCAAACAGTAATGGTAATTGACTGATTTCATTTGATAAGCACAGACTTACAACATGAACTATAAGGATTATTATCAATGACACCAGCCATCTGATGAAGGCCACGAGATGCAGCTGAAAGCTCCGGAAAGTTAGATTTCCAGTAAGTGGATCATTTGCAAAGAACTGACTGAAAAACTAAATGACAGAACATAAAATCAAAGAATACATATTAGAATTTTACTGATGACAGATGGAAAAGGCTGATGACTTAGGGCTTATATACAGAGGGTAAACAAAAAATGATATAAACACCTGCTGGTGATTTGTATCAATTACAAACACTAACAAATGTGAGTTATATTAGATTTTAAGCCAAGTGGTAGCATTTATCAGTTAATAAATGGACCTGGAAATCAGCTCTGCGATACAAGTCGAATTAACACATAAGACCAATGTGAGGAAAAACAAACAGTATAGTGATATATTGAGAAACCTTATCACATGCCAAACAGACAGTCAACATCAAATAGGACAGTTTAGCATGTCCACCATCTTTGTTTAGCGTGCTATCATGCTAACATTTGCTAAACAGCACTAGTCACAATATGCAGCTGAGGCTGATGGGAATGTCATTAGTTTTGCAGGTATTTGGTCATAGACCAAAGTACTGGACAAATTACATTGTTGCTAAAAATAGAGTGATAACCAGTGATCAGTAAGACACTACAACACCAACCTGCCCCCACTAAGTTGCTGGCTTTATTTAAAAATGTTTTCAAACTAATTTATTCATCGTCAATTTTTAGGATATTTAGTTAATTTCAATACTACATGAAGATCAAAATTGTGTAATCTGACATTTGAAGCGTAGTCCATTGTTTTTGGCTACTATATTCTGTGGAAGGCTGTTAAGAGTGGGAGAAAATGCACATGTTGAATTTAATTCTGATTAATCGCCCAATCAGATGACAGGAATGGCAATGGCAAATGCACAATACAAGCAAGTAGTGTAACAGGAACAAAACACCATCCATTACATGCAGGTAGAGAAGGACACTATGAGTAGCACTGAGTCAACTTAACAATTGCTTAATACCGTGTTGCCCGCTGCAACTAACTGAGCACACAAGGTCAACCAGTCATCTGTGTTTACAGTCAAATCTATTCACACCCTGCATGATGACGCTCCTCAGCTTCCTGTATGCCAGGCTGATCACATTAGAAAACAGTCTTCTTTGAGGTTTTCACTATCATCAATAACAAAATAAAATCTGAAACATATCAGACCTTTTATGGTTACAGACAAATTTATTGTACAATACAGCAACATCACTAGCATGCAAAGTCAGGTATGACACTCATAAGGCAATTTCTCCATGTAAAAGCTGCCTTTGTCACTAGGTAATCCAGTTTTTAAAGTGCAAAGTTCACAGAATGAATAGATTTGACCTACAGCACTATGTTGTAAACAGATCTATTAACTAGACATGTAATGACAAAAGTAAGATTGGATTACCGTCCGTTAATATTACATTACACGATGCAATGACAAGCACACTGGTAGTGTTACAGGTCTTCACTGCGAAGTTGCAAGATGCTGAAAAAACAATTTTACAAGGTGTCACTGGAAGGGTTCGACAGCTGCACATTGCTCTTAGATAGCTTGCTCTTCACTAACGTGGTGGAAAGTCACTGGACAAAAACTGTAAACTGTTTGAAGAGTTTGGTCTTGGGTAATGACAAAGACACGCACAGCTGCATCAATGTTCATATAGACACATGAACTAATACACACACACACACACACACACACATCTGCACTGACAAAAAGGGTAAACTTCTGATTCTGATACACTGGCATGTGTGGACATGTACACATACAGTGGACACTACGTTGTAAAATAATAAAACAAACCAACTGGACTGTAACACAGGACAATCAGGGACAAACCAGACACCGTCCTTTACATTAAACAAGATGGCTGCAACACGTTTCACGCCCAATGCAGTTAATTCACAGAAGCGCAGCAGCTCTTACAACATCATCACAAAACTGAACCATCACAGCACCACCACAACAACAGAAGGTACAATTTAAAACACACAAAAGGATGTGCTACCAACGGTTGGGCCGTGTCAGTGAGGCTAGTGTCAAATTATTGCCATTATACTTTGTTTTCATACCTGTGTGTGTGTGTATGTGCACACATGCACACAAAATGGCTTTTAGACTTATTTAAATCTTGCTGAATGAGACAGATTTACTGCTTGGAGGCAGTATGGTGTCAAAACAGAGTGCAAACTCATTGCAGCAGGACTGAGGGTGTTATGGCAACAATACAGGTCATGACTGTGGTGCTAAAACCGGTCTCAAAATCTGTGGCTAGAAATGAAGTTGAAAACTTTCAAACCTGTTTACTTCCAAGACTCTATCAGATGGGATCATTGATACTTTAGCAGGACACATTCAGACTTCACTAGTGTGATCTACTGGCCTCGAGATGATGCAGATTTCTGCTGTGGGCTGTGAGACCCTTGTCAATACACCTTTTAGATTTCATGTGTTGCTTGTTACTTATTTGACAGCACAATTTTAACAAAACTATCCGAATACTAACTAAGTAGCTTTCTCCTTTATCTATGGACACAATCAGTGCAGTGGCAGTCTAAAATTAGAATATACAATATATGTACACACACAAAAACATCCCTACTCTGTACATCAGCTTAAAGATTTATATATTTCTCTGTATATACACATTTATATGGAAAGGAGAAAAATAAAAGATCCTTAATTATCTTCTAGTGTTTGATCTGGTAAACAGATCTTCAGAAGTTTAGTGTGGATGTGACTGTGGCGCAGTGTGTGTTTTTGTGTATGTTTTAACTTGAGTCACCTGTAAGGCACACTCACTTTGGGTAGATAGTACACAGATCGACAGTCTTTCATTTAAACTACGGCTAAAAAAAATAAACAAAATAATAATTAGAAAAACAAAACTAGGTGCAGGAAATAAATGCCTGTCATCAATGAAAAAGCACTTTTGGCCAACACTAAAAAGGCAAATAAAAACGGTAAAGCATTAAACACTGAAGACGGGAAGGAATAGCTTTGTATACATCTATCCATATTTCGATCAAACATACACAAAAATACACTGTCAAGTAAATTAAAATGCATCTAATTCATATATGCTCTTCCATGTCATAAAATCAACAAACAATAAAATTACATGAGACATAAGCAAGACTGGTCAATCGAATTTTGTAAGGGTAGTATGGCACCCTGTAAGGGACAAACAGGTCAAAAGAATGTCTAAGAATTGCAGCACTATCAAAAATGTCCAGTTACAGGGCATGCAACGAGTCAATTCATTCTAAAGCCAACTAAATCACGTCTGTCACTTAATTTGTCCTCACAGTTCTCGGCAATTTCTAATTTGAAAATCCAACCGGTGGAGTTTCTACAGACATCTAAGGAGAACTGAGGGGGATAAGTGGAATAAATATTTGTTTCATTGCTGCATTTGACTTTAGCCAGCTTGTTTTGGCTGCAATCACATGGCTAAAGAATTGTCATTTACGACAGCTAAGTTAATCAAGAAGTGGCTTGTTCTTTTGTTGGCTTCAAACAACTGTGGGTTTTCCGCTCGTCCACTGTGGTGGTTGTTCAATTTCGTGATCAAGATGCCTTTACAGTGAGGATCGGTTGTTGCCCCCGCCGCCCGCCCCCCAAAAAAATCCCTTTTATTGTCCTCAAATGTGAAATAGTTCTGTAACTTTGCTATGGATTTTCTGGTCTAGTACACACACAGGTCAGGGAACTTCATCTCGTAGATGGGTACAGATCGACTCTGGCTTTGGCCGTAACCTGATGAAATGGTTCCAGATGGGCTGGGCGGGGGTCTGAATGGGAAGAGGAAACAAGTCAACAGTCATCATCATCATCATCATGAGTCAATTCCATCATCGTCTTCATCACCACAATCAATGTCACCATCTCCCTTTCAGAAATGATTTATCAAATACTATTTCATTGGAAATATCTCAAAGCACAGTCTCTCACCTGATTGTAATCTCAAAGATCTGATTTAGTTTGCTCTGCAGTAGTGTGGCCTAGAAGGGACAATAAATATCACATAAGACAACAGTACAAAGCTGAAACAAGAAGAAAAAAAACAAAAACAAAAAAACACAGTCTGAAAACAATATAGATAACAGGAAAATGTTTCGATGTACCCTGGCACCGCAGTGGGCAGCTATCTCCTCGAAGGGGGCCTTCTGAAACTTCTCCACCACTTGTCTCCTCCGCTCCCTCTCCTGCTCCTCCATACCCACACTGTCCACTGGAGGGAGACACAGTTTTAATAATGCAATATGTTGTAGTATATTGTGCGTTGTATATCTTCTTACAGGAGTGAAGAAAATCTCAACAATTAATTCCCCTGAATGTTGTTTTATTCTGCAGCCATGCAGCTTATTTTCACTGTTAATTTCATTGCAGCTCATGAGTATGACAAAAAAGTTACCAAACTAATGTTATTTTCTGTGGTTTCAACTACATTGGAGCCCCATCAATAAAAATCAATACAAAAGTTTTAGGCACAAGTGTGGTGATACTGCATTGATAAGTATGTAATTTCATGAATACTTTAAAACCACAAAAGTTGATAAGCGAGTGGACATACCGATGGCATTTTTCAGGGTTTCAAATGTGATCTCCTCTGCCGGTGTCCTCTGCAGAACAGAACAAGAAAAAAGTAGCATGAAGCAGTAATAAGGTAAAATATCTTGAGGTGAAAAGCTCTATGCTGAAAATGTTTTTCACAAGTGCTGAACGTCCTTATAGTGGGTATAATATTTGAGTTCTAGACCATGAAATTGTGCTTTTTAGCTTTACCTCCTCTTTCTCTGGACTGTTTCGGGACTCCACCTCCACCTGCAGTGAGATGGTCTCCCCAATACTCTTTCTCTTGGACAGACGGTCCTCATCTGGAAAGAGTACAGATATTTTTCTCTCTCTCTTTTCTTTTTTTGAAATAGAAAACTCTTGTCAAATTGCACTTTTTGATGCATTTATTGAATATGTAAAACCCAAAGAGAAAAACAGAGAGACCTTGATGGTCGGACAAATTAATATAAAAGTGAACTGGAACCCAAAAGGTTGCCAAAGTTAGAGAAGGACTGTCCTTCAACTCAATGATCCTGGCTCAAGCCCCAGAGCTAGAAAAGGGTCTGTCCTGATGAAGTGTCCTGTAACTCCCAGCTACTCCAGGGGAGTAGTTCAGCTCTGCATTTCTATACAGGAATCAATAAAGCGCCCAGACAAAGTTGTAACACGCTGGCAAGTCCAGAAACATCATTATTTACTTGGAGAGACTCATTTTAAGAATTCCTCCACTTTGCCACAGTTTAGAACTCAGTTTTACATTATAAACACAAGTGATGTATTGTTTGAGCTCCTTACCAGTATACTGGGGGACATAAGGCGTCGCCAGTCTCTCTGTGTTATAACCACTGCCTCCAAGGACCTCGGTGATCTTCGACTGGAGGAACAATAGATCCCCATCTACCTTCTCCAGTGAAGAAGGCAGCCTAGGAAGAAACAGTGTGGAGATTTTGTTTTATATAGTAAATAGGAAGAATTTACTGCCATTATTGCATATTTAAATATCAATTTTAATGTGGGTATGGTTTGGGGAAAAAGGAGAATTGAATGTGGCTGGTACATACTTGGGATTATCAATGAAGACATCTTCAGGCAAAAGGTAGGGACTTTCTTTCTGCCTCACCTCAATTACCTGATGGGCAGGAGGAAAAAAAGGAAGTTTATTAAACCAGGTTATTGGTATTCAGACACACACGCTATACACACACACACACACACACACACACACACACACACACACACACACACAAACACACACAAAGAAGCCCAGGCCGAGACCTCGTGTATGTGCTGGCAGAAGGCTGGGACGGTGGTGAGCTGGCAGATGAGGTTGAGGTAGGCGGCGGCGAGGGCATGAACAGCACAGCGGTTATAAACAGGCAGAGCCTCGTCAGTTGACAGAGCCAGGTCCTGCATGGGAAACAAAGAGACATCAGCAAGGATCGTCGGACTGTGAAACACACTGTCTGAGGAGCTCAACCACACAAATTCACCATAACTTCTTAAAATGCACTCAGACTATAGGCTTGGTTTTATAAATCTTGGACTTTGACTAGATAGATAGATAGATAGATAGATGGATGTTTTATTTATCGTTAGTTTTACTGCTCATCTTTAAAAAGGTCTTTCAGGTTTTATCTCCTTTTTTTCACAGATATTTCATGATCAATGTTTTGAAGCACTCATAAAATGCTTTGCATTTAGATAGGTGCTATATAAAGAAAAGTGATTTGTATATTATGACACTGATCACTTTATTAGTATTAAGTACAAAAAGTAAATATAACACATTACGTGATTGAATGCACGTGCATCAGTACCTGCAAGGCGAGCGCCAGGCGAATGAGGTCCACAACCACCTCTTCGTTGGCCAGCTCCACGCTGAGAAGACCCAACAGAGCGAAGAGGGTCTCGTAGTGCTGCCGACCGCTGCTCTGCTCCTTACAGCCCAGGTAGATGTGTCGGTACAGCTGCTGGCCGTGCTGTGAGCAGGATGCACAAGGAGAATGATGAGTCAGAAAAAACACAGACAGAGAGGGTACTCGAGTTCAAGTGCTTCAGTTTTTCTGCAGTTCCATCACGAGTGTAAATATTTCTATGTTCAAAGTTCAGAAACCTTTTTCATGAATAAGTTGTCCTGTCTGGAACACTTGTCAACTTTGAGCTTGAGCACAGAGATGTCTGAGATGATGCTGCATAGAAAGAAAGGCACAATGATTAAAACATATCGTCACTGAAGTACAGCCAAGCTCCAACACAATACAAATTGGGCCCCACAATATACACACACCTTATGTTGGAGAACTTGGGTGTGTTGTCGTGCCTGTCGATGAGACTGAGAAGGATTTGAAGCACCAGCAGCCGAACCTCTGGATCCTCTGTTAGCGAGAAGGACAGCAGCGGCTCCAGGAAAGAGCTGGGCAGTGCGGTCAGCATGTTGGTGGTCTGGAAACCTGCCGTCACCTGAGAGAGTGATGATCACAAGCCGTTTATGGTTTACAATGTTACAAAACATGAAGAAAATTCATGTTGACCACAGTGGGGTTTTGCTTTTGGCCTTTATAGCATGAAAGCTATAAATAATCTCTAATCAGAGAGCTCACCAGGTACATACATGTAACGTCTACTCACCTCTTGCTGGTCATTTTTATATCCGAGCAACACAGCATTTCTGTGCGCCGATTTAATGTTTGATAGACTACAGCTATTAAGAAGTGAAGTGTCAGCGTGGCTGATTGGACTTAATTTACTCCTTGTCTACAGTTATAGCACTGGGATAAACACAGCTAGTAGCACCATTATATTAACTCCTTTCTTAAAATAATCAAATGCTATGGTTCAAAAGGACAGACTAACACACACCTATTCGCTCCATTTCACATTTGTTTAAAAATAAAATAAGATGTGTTTGCATGCCCTGCTTCAAAACGATATAACAAACCACATTTTTTGGAAACATTCTAAATTAATAGTAATGCCAGGTTGAAAACTTACCTGGACCAAGGACTTAAGTAACATGACCTGAATCATCCTGGTGCCCTCAGGCCTGGAAATGAAAGCAAATTAAAATACAAATTAAAACCCTTTAATTCATCAACATTCAGGTCTACACAGATTTGTTTACAAAGTACTGTTTATTGAAGGAATGGAATAAGTAAGACAGAGAGTTACATATACACATACATCACATAGAGCATTTAGTTCTTCGTGCATGTAAATGGACTTCACTTATATAGCGCTTTTCCACCTTAACGGTACCCAAAGCACTTTACAGATTGGTTTCATTCACCCATTCACACACACATTCACACACCAATGGAGACAAAGCTGCCATGCAAGGTGCTGGCCTCCATCGGGAGCAACTTGGGGTTCAGTGCCTTGCCCAAGGACACTTCGACATGTGGACAGGAGGAGTGGGGGATTGAACCGCCAACTCCAGGATCGAGGAACAACCCACTCTACCACAGCCGCCCCTACAATGTATGCATTTCCTGGATATATGCTGTACAAAGGGAAGAACATGTGTTGATGTAAGATTTGTGAGTAACTCACCCAGAGCCTGTGGAGGTTAGAGCTGGGTGAACCCCAGGGACAGGTATCTTGCCCATGATGAAGAGCATGACCTCTGACCTCTGGTATGTTGGTAGAGTGTTGGCAAATGAACCTGAACGAGAAAGATGAGCGTCAGATGGGTAAGGAGGAGGAGTTGGAGCAAAGGGGAAAAAAAGAGATGTGTGGAAGGAGAGAAAAAGACACACAGAGAGGCATAAACACAGACATGAGTGAGATAAACATTAACTATCTTAACAAGTACCACAGATAAACTGATCCCAGTAAGTGATTGTAAGTGAAGCCTCCCACACACACACACACACACACTCTCCGACTCACCGATTGTCCTGATGACAGCCTCCTGCAGCTGCCTCTCCTCATGAGCTTTGATGATCTTTGTGCCGATGTTGGTGCTGCCGTCATAGGAGCCGGTCAACTCATAGTCCACACTCAGGCGGAGCTGCCGCAGCAAGGTGTTGAACACCTCCAACACTGTGGGACCTGCACACACAAACAATGAATAATCAAAAGACTACACTTTTTTTTTAAAACATCTGATGTATCATGTATCTGATCCCACTTACAACGTGCCAGCCGGTACCTTAGTGTGTGTGTGTGTGTGTGTGTGTGTGTATATAGAGTGTCAGTCCTCTTACCTACAGAGCCGCTGGCCGCGATGGCGGCTGCCTCCAACAAGACCTCCACTATCCCAGCTCGCACTGTGGCTGAGTTCTTGCTGTTAGCATCCAGGTGACCGAGAAGCTGCTGGATTACCAAGTGAGAATGCTGCGACTAAGGAGAGAAGGAATAAATGAATGAAATCAGATTGAAATAAATAAAAAGAAAAACGCAGGAAGGAAGAGAAATTAAAGTGGTAGAAAACTGGTAAATTACAGTGAGTCATTCAATCAGGTAGGCAACTAAAAGCTTTGGAGATGAAACACATCACTGACTTGACTTTTTCCATTCAGATCCAAAATGAATCACAGCTATGAGGAGAAAGGTTGATGCCCACAAGAACTCTTTAACATCTCAAATTTTCTCAGCGTTTTTGGCTGTAAATCAGTGACAACTCTATGAATACTGCAGCATGTTTCTACTTTGTGCCCCTACATTATGTAATAACCACTTACAAATATAAAAACATGGTACTGTGTAAATCGTACAAAATGGTTCAAGGAGGTGAGGACGAGGTCTCTGGATACGTAGGCACTTTATCACTCACCTGGATGGAGTACATGATGATTTTGAAGCAACGCACTGCAAAGGTCTTTCCCTCCCATAGAGAGTGGTTATCTAAGTGCCTGGGGGAATGCAGACAGGAGGAGAGGGTTGGGGAGGATACTGAAGATGCAATTATACAGTGCCAGTAGTGATGGAGAGCAGCAAGGGATTGAGAGCAAATATACAGTTCCCCAAAAAGCCCCGACATCAAGACTCCATATGTATTCTTTACATTTAAGAATGATGTACACAGAAAAACATAGGAAAATGGGAGCGTTACTTATGTGATAAAAATGTATGGATGCACAACCAGACATTTATTACGATGTACTGCCATGTTTACAGTCCACAATCAATTTAGAGACATGTAAGCATTTAACTCATTGTAGAATGTAGTCAGGATGTTGATGCAAAAAAAAAAAAAAAAAAAAAAATGCAATAAAATGAGAAAACCAAAAACCCAACCAATAACAACAATCAGGATCACAACATCCATCAATCACCATCAAGGTCGTTACTACTGAACAGTTGGTCGAACAACGAGACGGAGGCGGGGATAGAGTGAAATAAATCTGTAAAGCATGAAAGACAGAATCAGAGAGTGATGGATGAACAAGAGCTGGACTCACACAGCACATGACAAGTGAGACGGATTGAAGGGAAAATTGAGGGAAAACTGAAAAGGGATAGATTAAGAGTGTTCAAAAGGAATATAAATTTAATATATACTAGAGTTGCGCTCAGATGGATTCTGGAGTACAAAAAAAAAAAAAACCCACTACAACTCCCATGTGCTTTTTTGAAATGTTTGTGGAATAAACACCTAGCAGATTTTGCTGTATTCCTGCAAGCACATGATGCATGTATAAATACTAGATCTCTGAACTCATTTAGCTTTAACTTTGAATGAAAAATGAACCTTATGGTCACTCTGCTACTCCCACCAAACCAACAAATTCAGCAAAATAAAAAGCAGGAAGGATTACAAAACACTAGCTGAGATGCAGGGAATGAAGCCAAGAGGGGCAAAAAATAGGTGGATATACAACAAAAATGAAAAGGAATAGGCGTTAATGTCTAGGGCTCAAAAAGATACAGGCACATGATGAGCACATGCAGTGAAAGGGAATGGCTGAGACAGATAAAGAGAGCTAAATAAAGCTGAATTGATTCAAATAAAAGAAACGGAGGAAGCATAAGATGGATAGAGAGACGGACAACTAAAAAGAAAACACTAATAACAGAGGACCAGGCTCAGAGGCATCCACAGTTAAAGAAAAACATAAAAGATGACCTTAGAAGCACGATAAAGCTGGGAAAAAAGAACTCTAATAAAATTACAACCTTGCAAGGCAGACCTCAACATAAATGCAGTAATATACAATTTACATGTCCTTTCTGCAAACCATGCACTCACATCTAGTCAGAAATAACTATGTAACCTTGCATTGACCTTGTCGCGCCCCCTGAGGCCAATCAGCGCACAGATAAGAACGCTGCAGCATAGCACTAAGATGCATCCTTCCTTCAGGTTTAGTCGATTCGTCAAGAACAAATCACAAAAAGAGGATAGAGGTCATGCATAGAAGAGTTTGCGGGGCTCTCTCACATCAGCACGGGTGTGACAGCATTCTTGATGTTGCCATAGGCGGCTCGTCCCAGGAGCTCCCTGAAGCAGCGCTCCGTCAGCTCCACCGGGCTTTCCTTCTCCTTCTCCGACGCCTGCAGCGGAGAGGGGGAGCGGCTGGTAGGGAGCGATGCAGGTGAGAAAGCAGAAAAGAAGGAGAGGAGAGGAACGAGCAGGGAAGAGGTGAGGAGAGGGAGGGACGGAAGGCAATTCCAGCGGGGGAAGAGAGGTACAGACAGAGAGAGAGAGTGTTTATCTGCAGTGAAAATTAAGTGACCGTGGTGGCCACCATGTGTGTACACATTTGTGTATTGCACATCTGTTATCACCATGGGGGACATGTCCGTGTCTAAGTTTGTATATGTGTGCAAGTGTGTGTGTGGGCACTCACACCGAGTCCAGCCCTTCTTTGTCCTCATGCATAGTTAAAACTTCCACCATAATAACTCCACCTTGGTCAGGACTAGCCTCAGGCGGTCCAGCAATGATGACATTATTTATTAACAGCCTAACTCTCATCTTGCATTCTGCTGCGGAGGAGGAAATGTGAGTTCCCGCATCTCAGTGGCTCTTCAAACCTCATTCAAATCCAAAAAAGAAAATGGCGAACCCAAGAAAAATATTCATGTTTAATATACCGGTTCAACTTTAATGAAACCATTTTCTTTTAGTGCTGCAAAGGTGGAAAACTCAGGTGAGTTCTAAGCTCCCGTTGTTGAAAGGTTTAACACATTTGTTAAGCCACTCTCATTGACCCCTGTCAAATTGAAAAGTGCATCTAAAAAACACCCACAGGTGACTTTTGTATGTCACCCTAATAAACACTCACTGCAGTTTTTTCTGATGATTTGGAAACTCAAAGACTTAAGTATCTCCAGAAATAAACTTTCTACTGAAATTAGTCTCAGCTGTCAGAAGGCTTTGCTGTGCCTGAAGTTCATCTTTAAATGAACCTGTGCATGTGGATTAATGTAGAGAAAAATGCACCATCTGTGAGTTTAATTAGACTCTACTAAGGTGGCCCTGAAGGTCAAAACACAACATTTCACAAAACACGACGACATTTCAGATTACGGAAAGGGAGGGACAACACTCCTTGTTTGTGATTGGACCGAACCCAAGTCAATTCAGAGTTTATTCAATGATGTGTTAAGGGGGATGGTGATTGGATCAACTGGAGGAACGCTCTAAACTCTACGCTGCTGTGATTGGTTGTTTCGCTGTCAGGCAACTGATGACACTCTGGGCATGTTTAAGACCAGTTCAGACCAAAGATTCGCGACGAGACAAAAATCGTTTTAGAACGTTGCAGGGAAAAGTTGCAGTGCTGTGATCTGGCCCGTCTCAGCTCGACTCAAGTTGGCTGATGGTGCCAGCTGATGGCGCCGCCTGCAACTCAGCTTGTCAAGTCGCCAGTGGCTGGTTTTAGAACGTAAGGCACGTCACCTGTTTCAACAGCCAATCAGCTTGCAGCAAAGTGATCTCGACCCGCTCTTTTTTTTTATGTTTTCGCCATTTATCAATACAAGAAATGCAACTGTAGCAAGTAACTCACTACCACTATCCTCATTCATATTTTAAGACACTACAAATTATGTCCAGCTACAAAAAAGCCTGAAAACCGGTAGGTAGAACGGAAGTACAGAGTTGTTGCTATGGAAACGATACACCGTCACGTAAACTGGCAAGTTTCAGACCGGCGCATTGCAAGTAGTAGTAAAAGAACACGTCACTTGGTTCAGGGTTAAAAATAGAACTTTCGGCCCGAATTACATTTCCCTCATTTGTAGCAATCCTCAGAAAGAAGAGAAATGACAGGGAAGTGAAGGGAATGTGTGTGTGTGTGAGTGAGTGAGTGAGTGAGTGAGTGAGTGAGTGAGAGATGCAAACTGTAAACACCGCATTGAATAAACTCTGAATTGACTTGGGTTCGGTCCAATCACAAACAAGATGAGTTGTCCCTCCCTTTCCGTAATATGAAATGTCATTGTGTTTTGCGAAATGTCGTTGTGTTTTGACCTTCATGGCAACCGTACTCTGACTGCTGTGGCTAAACTCAATGTGGGGAGAAATGGAGGATGCACAGAAGGGGCAGTCCTCATAACACACACTGAGCGAAGGGAGGCCGAGAGGGAAATGCATCTGTTCGAGTTTCTGTCCGTCTTTGTCCCTTTCTGTCCATCTGTCGCTCTCTTTCAATAACCTCCCCATCTATTATCTACCGTACACCCAATCTTCCAATGTTCTTCTTGCCACCCCCCCTTTGCTCCCCTAATCTTCACGTCTCTGCAGTGACGTCAAAGTGAATTTCAGTGTGTGGAATGCTGCCATGCGAGGGAGGCTCCAGACTCTGCATCTCTCTCTCTCTCCATCTCACTGGCAGCCTCTAAGCTCTCAATGCTTGTGATGCATTTATTCTCCACCCATTGCACTATTTCTGTTCATACTCTACCCCTTTTTCTTTCAATTTGCCCCACCCCCCCATCTCCTAGTGTCTTTGTCCTTGTACGCTGCATGGGGCAAAGAGATGCCCATAAGGGGAGCAGAGCTGTCAGCAGGTTCACTCAGTGATGACAATGATGATGAATGACGTGGGTGATGGCCGACTAGACTGCCAGGACAAAAATGGCCTAACGTAAGACAAACAGCACCAGTCAGCTACGGCACATTGGCTCTGGACTGTGCGATCGAGGCATGGCGGGTCAACACTGACCCATTTTGGGTCATCAACTTTCTCACCATGCACTGGCACAGCCTGGCCTCTTGTGTGAGGATGACACAGTAACATCAGGGCCTTAAACTGCAGTCAAGATTTTTTTGTAACTTTGTAAGTCACGCGTTCTTCAATACACTTGCAAAAAAATTTTTTTTTAAAAATGCCAGTATTATAAATGACATAATACAGTACCTAATATTTATAACCGTGTGTAGTGTGACTGAGCCCTGAGTTTTGCTGAACACAATTGTAAAGTCTTTTAGTAGGTAAATTCTTCCATCCATTTTCTACATAACTCACATTATCACATAATATATGATCATATAAGCCATATGAAGGAAATGATGAAGTGATCTCAAAAACCTCTAGGATATAAGTGGCAGTATGCCTTTTATTATTATCTGGATATTATATAGTAGATTAAAAAAGAACAATAGGAAATTTCCATTAAATATTTGCAACAGGTCTGATGAACAGCAACATACAAAACCCAATCTGTGGACATTTTCCTTGTGAACACTCACCTCTCTGTACGCTCTCCACTCTGCAGGTTGAAAAGCAGAGAGGGGACGATCTTGTCCATGTGCTGAGGGTCCCAGATGTTGGCCTGCAGCTCATCATTCACAGTCTTCCTCACCACACCCTGCAGGCCCTTGATACCTGCCATGCGGATCCTGGAGGTAACAGTCACAGACATCAGAAATCATTCGACTGGTAACAGGATCTATAAATGGATCATTATATTTAGGAAATCATATTTTTATCTTGTTTTTAGTCTGTATCTCTCAGTGTTTGAACAGTTAAATATAGCGATGCAGAAGGGTAACAGCCAGATGTCACTTTGTCTATTTTCAGCAGATGACAACAAGATTACTTTTAAATGGGATTTAATTTTGTTTGAGATATGAAAAAAAAACATCCAGGGGCAGCGGTAGTCTAAAAAAAAAGACTTCCTGAAGTGGTCTAAAAACAGCAGTTACTGAATAATTCTGCCTCTAGTGCAATCAAGCATCTGTCCACTCACTTGGTGCGGATGTCAGGGTCCTCGTAGCTGGAGTGGCACATCTCACTGAAGCGCGACACAAAGAAGTCATAACTGCGGTGGTACGACGGTGTATCCTCTTCTATGTTGGCAAACTTCACAAACTGAGAAAGGAAGAAAATACATTTTCATGTCAAACTGAAACTCTACAACTCTAGAGATTTACAGTAATAAGTCTGCTCCTCAGAAGCCCAAGTTTATTAAGAGTTTATTTAAATTTGATTAAACATTCTTTAATGAAATAACCCTAAATCCCCATGGTGAATACCTCCTAAATTAAAGTTGAACCACAGCACCATAACATCTCATTAGGAGTGAAAAGCACAGGGCGGGGGGGGGGGGGGGGGGGGNGGCTCTCCCACTGGGCCAGAAAATGTCACCATTTAAACATGCTGACATTTTGCTCTCCACTTAATAAATTATGAACTGGATTTTTTTTCTTTTTTCTTTTTAAGAATCAAGACAGAAAGGATACTATATGAAGCAAGAATTCTATAATCAACAAAGCACGTGATAATTAAAGTACATGAAAATACAGGATGAATTATCGCAGTAACTCAAAATGCAGGGGTAAAACGAGGTGAGTTTATGTAGACAATGAAGAAGCCCCTTGTGACTCTTATTTCCTGTGTACAAAATGAGGGTTTGGAGTGGTTTTGTAATTAAATGAAGTACCCTTGAGCAAATTAAATTAAGTGAACCCATAACTGCTCTTGTGAAGCTGTTCAGCTGCTGCAGTAAATTGCTGCAGCAGTTGATACCCGGAAGATACTGGCAGTAATACTGGGCAGCTTCAAGGCATCAATGTATCAACTCTGTGTCGGCTGAAACAAATTTTTCATCTGATTGAAAGCTGTAAGAATAGCGCATAAAACCATAGGTGATGGAGAGCTGCGATTATGAACGTTTTTGTTGCGACCAAAAGCTACACCGGGAGAAACTTTTCTATCACAGAGCCATCCATAAAAGTAACAAACACTGGCTCGTGTTAGAGAGGGCTCTGCAGTACAAGGCTTTAGGTCAGGGAAACGCAGTGCAAGAAAACCTGGCTGGGCTGGAGTCCTGTGGTGATAAACTCTCTAATCCGCTCCTTTCACCTCTCCCTGACACTGTTCTGCTTCACGAGACATACAGTGCACTCTAAGAAGGAAAGACGCTAAGTGGTAGCTGTTTGCACTGAAAAATACAGCGTATGTATGTATGTATGTATGTATGTGGAAGCTCAGGGTTTTGTTTGCCCTGAGTGTATTTATGGACCGAACAATTACAGCGAAACTAATTACAATCAATATCTTCACAATGTTCAACAACAGGCACTCTGAATGCAAAAAAGCTTTAATTTTGCCTATTCTGCAAAATTCCTTTACCACTGATTGTGGCAAATAGCACTGTGATGCATAATTAATTATGCAGCACTGATGTGTGCGTGTGTATATGAGTGGATCAGCGCATGGACTTGCATTTGTCCTAAATACACAACCATGAGTGTGTGCAAAGGGATATTGATAGCATGAAGATTATGAGCGAGAGGCTGGCGTGTCTCGTCAATCTGTGTAGACGACTGCAGAGCTTTGCCAGTGTGGTCTGCAGCTAATCTGATTTCCTGTATGCGTCCTCTGCTGACCCGGCTGAGCGGTGCCGATAGCTGCTTCCTACATCAGAGGATACTCATCACTCCCACTCCCTCTGCCCATCACCCTCTTGCTGAGCTCTGATCTTCCTCAAATACTAACGCCGTATTCTCTTATGGTTAACATCTTTTACTTTGTGCCACCACTTCAGGAAAGTAAAAGCGCCCTGTCAACTTTTCATTAGATAATACCCTTAAATCCACTGAAATGGGCATAATGTGATGCGACAGAAAAGCTTAGAAACTAAGGCACATTAGACACACATTAGTGACTAACAGTTTGAGGATGTGGGTATTTATTATCTGAATTTATATCAGTAAAACAAGCTTGTTTTATGTTTTTTGTGATCAAAAATGTATGGCTCACACACTGTCTGCGCTTGGCTTCTGCAGTAAAACTGTACATCCTTTGAAAAACTACCTTAAATGAAACTAAAAGTTAAACAAAGTTTGACAGTGCATTTACTCTCTCCCTGAATGCAACGACTAACACTTAACATTAAATACTGTACACCACTTATTTTAATGTTATCAGTGATGTAAATTTGTTGTATATACTTTTCATACTGTACTTCTTCTGCAAAGCAATATAGTCCTAGCTAAACAAAATGCTAAATGTTTATCATCAAGGAGGAACGAAGCCACCAGTTTTATAATGTGCAGAATTTCCTTTGTTTAGTTGTTTCGTAGCTGCAAAACTATAAAACACCTGATGGACTCTTTAAACTAGTAATAAAATCCTGGAAACTCACAGAGTTGGTTCCTAGGATCTGCAGGTTGGGTTTGTCTGACTCTAGCAGCTTGCGCACCATCTTGAGGAAACTCTCCACAAACAGGTTGATGCTCTGACAGTGGCAGGCCATCAGCAGCTGGTCCAGGGCTTCCATGGCTATGCACACATACCTGAAGAGGAGGGGAAAGTCAGACACTGAGACATCTGGATTACACCATTAACCCTGTAGGAAAATGTGTCTGGACATATGGATAACAATAAAATAAAAGCATATAATCTAAATGCCTAACTGCACACAGCAGCAGAAATCAAAATACGATAAGCTCTGTCAGACAAACTCTGGAGACTCGCACATTGAACAGATTTCAGCCTGCCATGTGTAAATGTAATCTGTACAGGCTGTTTGCACTGGCGAGAATCATCGCAATGCATCCTAGTCATGAGTCATAAAAGACAACAACTTCTGTGGCATATAACGTGAGTACAGAGTGTACAGAAACATTACTGCCGATGACCCCACCCAAGCCATGTTGTTTTTGTTTTAAAAAAAAACAACAACAAAAAAACAAAACAGACCAACCTGCCCCCCCGTCTACTTGGCACAATAAATAATTTTTATTTACACAGAAGCAAAAGTGTCAAGAACTCATACATAGTTGGTGTAAATGCAATGGCATAATTTTACAGTTCCTTATCCAGTTTGCATGTGGGTGCATGTGATATGTATCACTTTAAATAGACCTATCAAGGGGATCTTTAAAGTTCAATGTTAAGCTCTTTGATGGACTGTCTATGATGAAAGACTATCCCATGCAACACTTTTCCTGTAACTTCACAGCAGGACAACCTCAAATTCTTCCCAGGATTTTAATGTAATAGCTTTAATTGTGCTAAATTTAAAAATCACTTAAGTTAATGTGTGGCAGAGAATAAATAACACAAAATGTGCAGTATACAGTATTTTGTCAGGGCAGAGACAGCTGAAATGGTTTTCGAGAGACTATTTTGAATGGCGATGGACTGGTGATGCTCACCCGTATCTGTGTCGGGCCACATCCCTTGACAATCTCTCAGACAGGTAGGCTCCGATACGGTCGAGCTTCTCTGGAGCTGACAGGGCGTAGAATGTCAGCTTCTCCATGTTGGCCTTCACCAGTCCATCCTAGGAGACAGAGGGAGATCGAAATAGAGAGGGGTGGGGGTGGGGGGGGACAAGAAAGAGAAAATAAGAAAGTTTTAGGGTCTCATTCATATGGTTTAGAATACTAAAGGAGTAGTTGACCCAAAATGTCACTCTTCCACCGAGGAAAACTTTGGTGGCATTTTGACTTCAGAGTGAACAGGTAATGACGAATTAATTTACTATTCCACAACTATACCATAAACATATCTGGGCTAATGCGACAGTTTGTGCACCTCTCCTCAAAACCCAAATCATAATATAACTAGCTCACTAAGTTTCACCTCCTACTTTTCCCCCTTGACCTACTTCACTGCTCTTCAGTCCGGTCAGGGGGAAGAGAGAGCTAAAAACATCTATAGTCCACCGAGATCCCGTTTACATTTAGATAAAACATGCAGTAACTGAAGTAGCACTCCCAAAAAGGAACATAAAGTCGGGTAAACACCGTTATGGTAAAGTTTGATAAGATAACACTAATGTGATTGAGACATGAGGACTGCAGAATTTGTTGGAGTTATACACTCCAAGTTCTCTATGCATTAGTTACGGAAGGCAAAGTGACTAACTTCGATTTGAGAAATGTCAGAGACAAACAGCTCCATCAGACCAACTTGCTCTCACGTCACGCAAATGGATGCAACAATAACTTAACCATAGCGATAACTGGATCTTCCCTGATCGAAGAGCTGATCGATTTAGATGTTGAAACTTCTCATTTTTTGTTTAATTGGAGAAATCTTTATTTTATTAATCGGATATTGCTCTAGGAATTCTGTTGATAGAATAAATGTTTTGTGGTCGATGGGGATATTACAGATAGTTCTCATAGAATGCGTATAATCTATGATAGTTCTAGTCTACAATATGAGTATTACTTATTTAATTCTGTATCATGAAGTGACAAAACTTTTTGTAAAACAACATCTGTGCAGATGTTAAACCCCGACAGTCTAAATGTCTAACAGATCTACAATGAACTAGTGTTCTGGTTTTCTGCTTTCCTCTCCCCATGTATTTTGACTATTGATCCATGTTTTGAATTCTTTGCTATGGAATCTGGATCGGTGGTTGCGGAGCTACGGCGTCTGGATCTGGGGTTGCGGAGCTACAGAGTCGTGATCTGGGGCTGCGGAGCCTGGATCTGTGATGCGGGCCATCTACTGCCCCCATGCTGCTGCTCGGCAGTTGCTGCTGTTGTTGTTGCTATCTTTGGACTTATTATTACTTTTATTTGTATTAACATTAATACTATTTCCACTACTGCTGCTTTACATCTGTATCTAGAACTGACTGACTGACTCTCTCTCTCCCTCCCTCCCCGGTCGAGGCAGATGACCGCCCACCCAGAGCCTGGTTCTGCTTGAGGTTTCTGCCTGTTAAAAGAGAGTTTTTCCTTGCCACTGTTGCTTGTGCTTGCTCTTGGTGGGAATTGTTGGGTCTCTGTACACATAAGGAGTCGGTCTAGACCTGCTCTTTATGACAAAGTGCCCTGAGATAACGTTGTTATGATATGGCGCTATATAAATAAAACTGAATTGAATAGAATTTTAGTTTAAGAAGGACAGGTCCAGCAATCAAGTCTGGGCAGCAGATTTATATACAGCCGTAAACTGATACGATGGTAGAATTCTAGCCCATCTAAAGTTTCATGTAAAATAATTGAGTAGTATGGCGATTGAACCATAAAGCCGGTGTGAGAGCATCATCATATGATGATCACAGATTGCCTATTTAGCATTTTAATAGGCTACCCTGTCATACAGACGAACATATATTAAAACAACAATTATTGGAGACTGGGTACTGATAACATTTTATTAAATCTGGACTGGATCTAACAGGATGTGAGGGTTTCCATGACTTCCTGTACAGACTGCAGACTGTTGGAAACCGCCTCCTGCTGCCGCTGCCTGCTCTCGTCCACTTTCCAGGCGAGGCGCAGTTCATCTCAAATGAGTCTTCCGTAAAAAAAGGTCTACTACGGTACATGCAGGAGAGTGCAAGCAGCACTACTGGTCAAGCACCTTGCTGAAGTTAATTTGAAGTTCTGTCTGTAGCATCAATTTCTCGTTTTCACAGCAGATATTTTGACATGTTACAGGAAACACAGGTGTAATTAACATTAACGACGGCTGCCTTATTCAATTTCAGATTTTCCAGTTCCACAGCCTTGCTACTGTGCACGCCCACTCGTTAGCATGGCTTCCTGGCACACCTCAATGAAATGAGGGGCCTCATTAATGATATTAGTTGCACTTGTGCTTTTCCTGCAAGGACAAGTCAAAATGTCTGCGGTGAAAAGGGGCCTATTCCTGTCATCCAGGAATAGCCAGGAAGATATGCTTCCGTCTGCTTCTCCGAAACGTCCTGTGGCTGGAATCCATTATCGATCACACAGCCAGAATTGCAGCTGGCTATAAAACAACACCCTCTAGTTAGAGTAAATCAAGGAACGTCTGAGAGACTCCTTGTAGTCTCTTCCCCACTGATAAACTCCAATCACATCCAATCCAAATTGAACTAGTAATGTACACTACGGTGGCACATGCGTGTGCAGGAAACATACGCAGAAAATACAACCTATATTTAAGCGCCTTACCACCAATTATACTGGGAAAAACACTGAAATACAGTAAACGTGTAAACACACACCCACATGATCACACAGCGTGACACAATTTTGAGTAAATGTTATCAGACGGCTTCATTCTTCCCAAGCTGCTGGGATACCGTTTGTTACAGTCTTAGCCACAGCAGCTTAGAGCCAAACTTAGAAACCATTTTTGGGATTACAATGAGAAGGTGCACGCATACACACAACATGGAAATGAGGTCTGTGTGTACTAGTAGGTCCCGTGTACTGCAGTTTTGGCCACAGATCTGACAGGTAAAGTGGGTTACTGCAGTGACACAGAGGCACTTGTGAAAAGTTTCCTCTGCAACAAATCAGCTCCTTCTTCTCCACCCAAATAAATTCTCTTTGAGTCATCTGTATCAGACCTCAGTTAATCAGAGAAAACAATAGCAAAGATGAAGTCTGTGGTTTGACACCAAAAGCTTTGAAGGTATGGAGGTGGTGCAAAGTTTTCTTATCAACTCTACCCAACTCTTCCCAAATCCAAGACATTATCATGACGCTGTGTTCATAGTTACCTGCCAAGGGACTATAGACGGAAATCTAGTACAACTCATTATTTCTCACAATTTCTTTTCACATTTTTGATAAATATGTTCTGTTGTGCACTGTTCCTGCTCTAAATTAAACTGAACAACATAGAAAGCTGAACCAATCTTTACAAAGACAGTTTAGCTTGTTTAGATAACAATTGCCTTATTAATAATTGAACAAATGCATCAGAAAGATCCACACAATCATACAGAAGACAGGGGAACAGTTAGACTTCAGACAAGACAAGTCTGGGTTCGGAAAGGTATTACTAAGTAAACAAAGTGTCACTTGAGCTTCTCACCTCTGGGTCTTCTGGGAAGATGTTGTCTACCAGTCTTTTGTACCGAGGCCTGAGTGCCCCGCAACAACCACAAACCCCTGAGGAAAAAAGAGAGATGGAAAATTAGACTTGTGCAGTATGACTGACAGAAACGCAATAAAAACAAAATATGTAAACACGTCTTCTTCTCTCGTCCCTTCTTTGTCATAGCACTAGGTGCCTAGGTATGTCTTAAAACAGCCACTTGTTCCAAAGGTAAGGTTAGAGACACTACGTACTGTAGGTAGGGTAAACCTCGCCCTATAGTGAACACTGATACCTCCCTTCAATAAACACTGGGACATTAATCAGTCAACAACACACTGCATCACCACAGAGGTAGTGGTGGAATATTAATTATTAAAAATAAATAAATCAACATGTAGCTGTAACAACTGTCAAACTGACTTGCAAGGAAAATGCAGCTGCAGCTAATAAAATAATAGGTAAGCTAACAAGCAAGTATTGATAATAGGCTCGTCAGTATTATTGTTGTTAGGGTCTTATTTAAGTGGCACACTTGAACATAAATGTACACATTGTTAATTTTATTACTGTCGGTACAGTTGTGTAGCCTGGTGTGACAGGTTAAAATGATCAGCTGAAGTGTAGAGAAGCAGGGAATTTCCTAGGGAACTGCTGAATATGGAAAGACAAGACAGACCAGCAGAGCTCCATCACAAGCTTTTCATTGTATTGGGGCAAAATAAAAACACAGCAGCAAGCATTCACAAAACTGCATGGTCAAATACTCTGCAAGAATAGCAGTGTTTCCAAATGTTCAATTAAAATCAATGTCAGCACAGGCGTGATACCATCATTCAAATTTTTAGAAACATGAAGATGTGTTCATCTTTGTGGAGCTTCAGGTACACAGAAGCTCAGCTAAGTGAAGGTAATTCTGTGCAAAGATATGTGAGGAAAGCCAGATGTGGAAAGAATGTGGTCACAAGACAGTCACAACAATGCTGCTGAGATAACACAATAACACACACACACACTCATTGCAATCAAGACAGCCTTGAAGAGAAAGCTGCAACACACTGAACAGTGGTTTTTCTGACTTTGCATTGAGGAGAACGCAAGCAAGGGAGCAAAGAAAGAGCTGGATTCTCATTGGTTGAGGGAATTCAGCAGTGGTGAGTCATAAGGAGACCCTGCGAAAATGAAGAAACAAAAAGAAGGGATAACCTCCAAAAAACATTTAACCCTTCATGCAGCTCTGCATAACAATTCTTATCTTCCTGCTTACCTCAAACAAGGATATGTGAATTTAGGAGTCACAAAAGCTAATGAAAAAAAAGTAGGTCACTATGCTGTCAGCAATGCAGTCCAGTTTAATGAAGGATTTGATAGCCTGACACTTCAACTCTCGTTAGACAAAAGCAAAACAATCTGCAAAGAAACAGACGTTTTTCCTTTCTCCCCCCGTCATTTTCTTTCCTTCTATTTTCTCAAAGGAAAACATTTTATTATTCATTATTTTAGTTTGCTGATGCAGATTGAAGCCTTTTCTGCTGATGTGGCACTAAAACCCCATACTGAGAGCATACTGACCAGACATTAACAAGATTACCAGCTGCCCAATCATGTTTTTAATGCACCACCAGAAATGTATACAAGCTCTTTAACCAACCAACACAGCCAGCGACAAGCCTGGTGCGTTCTGATCAACACTATGAGACACCCAGCCGCCTCCAGGGACTAGATCGCCCAAACCAGCTGTCAGCTGGTGCTACACGTCCTACAAAATTAATTTGCTCAATATAAAATGGACCAACTGGACAAATTTCACACAGATGATGGAGGCAATCAGCTGCCACGTGCCTGACTCAACAGCGCAAATGGACGAGCTGAGCCCAGCTATGACACCACCTCGCAAAACACACAAAAACCAAGTTTTCCTGTGCAATACAGTTGATTTCCCAGTGATGTACAGCCATAATAAATAGGAAAAAAAATAAACAAGCCATTTGCAATAAAGTAAGGATGAAGAGCAAACACAAACACACAATATTTCCAGACCCTTGCAGTACAAAGAGCCCACACAAACAAATTGAGTACGGCGGCAATGAGCAAATATTTTAATTATCAATTGATCCATGGACAACTCCCTCAATTGATGAATCATTAAATCCATAAAATGTCAGAAAAAATAAAAATAAAAATCACAAATCACAGTTAATCAATTATCAAAACAATTGCTGAATGATTTTCTGTTAGGATTAGTGAGGGCGTGGTGATGCAGGGTTGCGAGGTTGTAGGATTTAGACCCAAACACAGACATAACTCAGAGGTAGATGTAAAACAACAGGTTTATTTAACTTCACTGGTGAGATGGCAGGTGAACAGATACGTGGATGCAGGCAAGTCCAAAAAAACACAAGGGTACAAACCATCCGAGGACTGGAACATAGAAAAAGTCCAACAAACGATAATGCAGCAAAAACTCCAAGCGCGAGACACGTTGAACAAAACACTAGGCACATGGAGCAAGGGAACGTCCAAACAGAGACGACAAGGCACAGAAGGAAAAGACAGGTATAAATAGACAAGACACTGACGAGGGAAACAGAATCAGGTGAGTGACAAGACACAGGTGGATACAATCAGCAGACAATCAAGACAAGGGGGGACACTAGGGCAGAACACACAGGAACCGGGAACACAGAGTTCACAAAAAAAAACACAAGACATGATTTTCAAAATAAAACCAGACCTAGACCAAACATAATCAAAAACCAAACAAATACCATGATTCCCAACATTTTCTGTCAATTGACTGATTGTTTCAGCTCTATATTATATTGTTAACATATATATATACACTTAACAACAATGTGAGTGTTGTGAAAAGAACGTTCTACATCATACGTAATTATTTCAAGCGAAGTACGATGCGACGTTTAGATAGTATTGGTTAGCCTTATGGGTACTGTATGGGCGTCTGTATGCATCTTTTACACCAAAGCAATGGAGCCCAATAAATGGTACGTTTTTGCCTCTCATTCACACACCAATGGCAGCAAGGTGCTGGCCTGACCATCAGGAGCCATTTGAGGTTCAGTGTCTTGCCCAAGAACACTTCAACATGTGGACAGGAGAAGCAGAGTATCGAACCACCAACCCTGTGATTAGTGGACGACACACTTTACCTCCTGAGCCCCAATACTGATCCCTCTTCTGGCTACATTCCTACATCCACTAGCCTTCTGGTATGTTATCAGTGACCCACACCCTGGAGGAGGGCAGTCAGCACAGGCAGGATGTCCTTGAAAAGCCTTTTAATAGAGTAAAAGGCATCTTTAGTGTCCTCACCACTTAAAGGCCCCTCTGCTTCAAGGCCTCGTCTTCTCTCTAAAAGTTCTGCTGAACTCCGCAGCAGGAGCTCTGTTGGAGCTCAGGCTTATCTCGCTGTGGGTCTATTCATAGTGCTGCTCCTCTCTCCTCCACCACTTCAAACACTAATGAGGTCTCTGCACCCCGTCCTCCTGTCCTCTGTCCCTTCACAAACCCACCCACCCTTCCTCCCTCTACCACTGTACCTTCTCTTATCCTTGCTGAACTGGCCCGGGGCCTGTAATCGCCGATGAATTAATGAAAATGCAGCAGGTCCCAAGTGTAGAGAGGAAAGGGTGGAGGACAAAGAGTGACAGAGACACAGGCAGCCAAAGAGAAAAAGAGACAGGGATTGAAGTGTGATGGGGGAGGTGGACTGTCATGCGTGAGTCACAGATTAGTGCTACTTATTGCATCTTCTCTGTCCAGTACAAATCTGTCCCGTCCTCTCTGTCCACAGAAGAGGGAAGAGATTTTTGAAAGGAGTAGAGAGATAACATTGGAAATATTTTGGTTGTTTGTTTTTTACAAGGAAAACTTTAGTAGTGCAAAAATCCACTCATCATTTTTAACAGCTCAGTGGGTGCAGCAATTTATATGTCATTCCATACTCCTGTGGTACACTGCAAGCATCTGCATTTTCCATTACAACTGGTTATAAGCAAGTTCTATTCATAGATAATGTGCTATTTTGTAGTGTGACCTTAAAGTTGCTGCCATTGTTTTATTACGCCAGCTGGTAGGCCAATTACATGCAGTGTTAATATCCATTTTGAATATGGGCCTACATCTGAACAGTTTTTTGAGACAAAAGTCAATTCATCTTAAAGAGATGAAAAGAGCTGATGCATTAAAGTAGCTCGAGGTGGCACGTAACACATACTGGTCACTATCACAATAAATGCTATAGAACTGCAACTAAGGATTATTTTAATCAACAAGAGGATGTCTTCAAATTGCTTGTTATGTCCAAACAACAGTCCAAAAGACATTCAGTTTAAATTATATGAAAAGGAGAAAAGCAGCAATTTTAGAAGCTGGAACCAGTGATTTTTCTTGATAAAAGACTTAATTGATTAATTGATCATCAAAATGGTTGCAGATTCATATCCATTCATTGTTTCATCTCTAAAATGCAACTGCCATCATTTAAAGCATTAACATATTCTGCTTCCAATGTGCTTAGGACTTCAAATTGTGCTGCAATACTATGTTTCTGTTGGAAATGACTCCAGCTGCCTCACTGAGAATCCTGCATCATTTCAGAGTTGTGTTGAGTTTGTGTAAAAAAATAAATAAAGAGAGTTGCATTGTAATTCTGGTGTTGGTAATGGTGGGTTAGTGTGGAAAAAGCAAAGAGAGAGCAACAAGGTGGGTGGACAAGAATTTGGATGACAGCGGTGGAAAGCACACATAGGGGGTCTCACGACATCCACCCACTCTGCATGGCAAGCTGACAACCCATTTAGGGGCTGGACACAACGCTCCTCCGCGGCTCCATACACACTCACACATAAACCCACACACAAACATGCTGGCACACGCACTGAGGAACAATGAATTACTGGTTGTTGGTAGACAGAACAAGACAATAAAGAGAAGGTGGACATCTCTGCAGCCTGGAACTCTGACCTGTGTGATGTCTCTTGTTTCACAGATGGGAATGGATGCTAAGTTACACATCCATGCAGAATGAATTCATGCGTGCATATAGTGCACACATGAGAGGGGTCTCCACCCCTCAAATCACCACAGCAAGGAGCCAGCCAATCACAATGCTATTTTTATCTTCGTAACAATGGGCTGTTACATTAACAGATTACACTCTCCATTTCCCCCAGGATGTCAGCTTAACATTTCCACTTTAGGGTAAAATAGAGACAGAGAGAGGAGAGAAAAAAAACTGCATGCTGAAGTGAGAAAAATAGCAGCAAACAAAAAAATACATAGCACTGAAAGACATGTTTGTGCATGATATAATTAAAAAAATCCTCCACACACTTACACAAACACGGTCAAGTGTTAACAGGAGTACTGCTCTGTGGGCTGCACATATCAGCATTGGACAATAGCACACCACAAACCAAAAAGTTCTGCATTAATGTCTGAGACAAAAGGAATTTATCTAAAAGGAATATAATAGTCAAACTAATTACACAAACACACAAGTGGCCCAGCGTGTCTTGCAGTGTCATATCTGCACCTACTTGTCCCATAGCTGCTCTGTTGTACCCAAAGTCACGTGGGTGACAAGAGAGAGTAAATATAGTCCTGGCACCCTGCAAGGAGAATATTAAACTCACTTGGATCTGTGTGTGTTTAATGTGTGTATTTGTGTGGTTGTGTCGGCAATAGACAGTTAATACACATTTAGACCTGACCTTTACCTGGTGTCATGCAAAGCACTGGTTTTACAGGCCACACTCATAAGCACATATACAAACACAGTCTACCTAGCCATCTACATACATGCTGTATATACATATACCTGTGCAAAATACATTGCACTTCTCACTAACAAGCACATATACAAACAGTCTACCTAGCCATTTACATACATATACCTGTATACATCGCACTTCTCATGATGGTTACAAAGCATGTTGTCTTTCAGGCGTGTTATTATATAAGGGGGGGGGGGGGGCAAGTCCTGCTATTTTTACATCAGCAAACAAAGAAGGACAAATAACTTTAAAACACACAGCGAAACGCAAGCACACACAACAGAAACTACAAACACGCAGAGAGAACAAGACGAGAGGAGAGTGTAAGCAAATAATAAATAATGAGCGAAGCCAATACAACAGCCAACCAATATGCACATAAGCTGTTGCTCAATGAGCTGAGGAGAGGAGTATCGTGGAGAAGAGGCTGACAGCATTAGGGAAAGCGTGACAAAGAGTAACGTATCTTTGACACGCATACACACTGCGCACACACATTGCAGAGGCATTCAGTATAATATACATTTATTTCAGCCATCAATCCATGTATACTAAGTCAGATTCATAGCACACCTTCAATCCAGTGTGGGTGGCAGCGGACATGGCTGGTGTAATGCGACCAACATACTGATGTACAGACGCAGCTGCCAACAAATCCTTGTGACACAAGGCCAATCCGACACACTATAAATCAGTCAGACAGGCACTGAAACTGGGCTATGAGGGACTCGAGCCCAGAGTACTATTTCCATACAGCAGCTCACCAGCACACTGCACAGTGAGACCTCACTGAGCATCATCTTCCAGTGTGCAGTGTCTGTGTTGATAATTAATTAGCCTACAAACCAAAGTATTTTTCCATCAATAGTCTGCAAACTCAAAGCAAAGCGGACCACATTTTTAATTAGTGCTAATCAATGAACCATACATCAACATGTCCCAGTAACACCAGAGCTACAGTAAATGATGACACCGAGGGCATTTTCTCAAGATATGAACATTTTAGAGAAAAGTATCCCAAGTTTTAACTTTTAACAGCACATATACTACTTTTCATGTTCTCAGGGAAGCATGAATGTATCATGTGCTACCTAAAATATTAAAGAATCCTGAAAACCAGGACAACAAGAAAATTAAACACCTATACAGTAAGCGTCACAACATCTCACAGAGTCTATCACACAGATAACAACAGTTAGCTGAATATGTTACAGGGAAGTGCAGAGAACACAATGTTTCCACGTCAAAAACAACAGAAGGAAACAATGTGCATAAAAAGTGTAAGAAAGAATATTACCAAATATTACCAAAAATAAACATCTTCAAAGCGGTGTCTCCTTGTAAGCTAATGCTGTCATTTAACAGAGCAGTATCCTCATAAGAGTCCAAGTTCCCATACTGCGCTTTTAGGAGACATTACACCTTAGTGACAGCTGCAGTCTACCACAAGAAAGCTAAGACGAAACGTGTTTGTGGAATGTAGGAAAACTGGCTGAACGCTGGATGCTTCACATAACTCACATGCTTACACAGCCTAGAACACACACACAAAAATACATAACGGAAGAGTGATTGTTATTCTTACCGTACATCGATCGTGATGTTAGAGTCCCTTACTACAGATGCTTATGTTTCCTTAATGCAGCTTCAGTCGCTCATTCAGACACACTGCTGTGCCAAGAGGCACTGGATATGCACACTAACACACACGCTCTGGGATAAATGCCTGCACGTGTGCTTGGAGATAAAATGCGCACTGTGATTGGTGCAGAGCCTAGCTCGATGCAATGAATTACACACACACTCCCTGCCATGCAGACACATACACACACACACAGGCATATACACACGCACACAAAAGGGGGCTGAGAGGCTACGTCAGAGAGAAGCGTGCCGTGATGACCTTGGATTTTCCCGCTCGTCTCCTGCAACAGCGCTCCTTCTGAGGGGGGTAGTGCAGATTTCTCATGCAGGCGCACATACAAACACACCCACCGCACTTCTAATCATTTCTCTCAGTTGCAGAGAAAGAAACCGGGGGAGGCTGAGAGAGAATGAGAGAAATGTACACCACAGGGATAGTAAGGGAGAAGACCTCCCACCCACACAATCTCCTTCTCCCTCTCTCCACCCCCTGCCAGCATCACTCCTCCTCTCCATCATTAATCTTCACATGCCTCCTGCTTTACTTACTTTGAATTTTTTCTTCTATGCTTATGCCACTTTCTATACCACATTTCCTTCCATTTTCTAGCATAATACCAAAATGTCTGTCTTTTTCCCCTTGCTTCATTTTGTCAGGGTTGGAAATAAACATTTTGCTCTTACATCCACAATGGCTGCCTGGTGGATACCTCAAATATACCAATCCTTTTTTAACCAGTCACATTTTTACTGCAAATAAATTGCAGAAAATGTGTGATTATATAACCATGTTTACTGGTATTTGCATTTTCTGTAGCTGTAGAAGCGTAAAATTGAAATATTATCCTTTTCAAGATGTCAGTATTTACTCATTCTCCTCAAGGTTTAATTTTCTAAAACCGTAGTGCATCACTACACTTATGTTGAGCAGCTGGCTCTCCCCGATGGCAGAGCTTCTCACCCTCACATGAATGCAAAACTTTCAAATCAATTCATGCTTTTATCTACATTACCACACAGCCATAACTCTGACAAACGTAAAACCAGGTATAATGTTCACATAATTGGCTCTAATGTACAGGTTTGCTTTGAAACCATGAACCTAATGATGCTGCAGTGTCCTTGTAAAAGCGTGAATGAGTGCTTGAAATAAAATGTATGCCTACTCAACCTTTCTGGTTCACAGTTTTTCATTATTTCAAACATCGGTTTCTAGATAACATTGCATGAATTTTCGAGACTGACTATCAGCATTTAAAAAGACGTTTTGGAAACGTTTAAAATGGAAGCAGCTTTTACAGTGTGAGAAAGCTATGACCCATTATAAAGCTTGGTTTTGCAATTACCAAAAGTGCTCAGCTGTCATTGATTGAACAAGGAGAAGAGAGTGGGCTACATCATGAATGAATTAAAGATGGTGGTGAATTGTTCTCAGTTGGGCAACTAATTAAAAATAGATTCAAACACAATTGCTCGTCTCTCTGCTGCGTCCTTAGACTGCATGATACTACCATACTTTCCTTGTTTTGTTTTTACTTGCGTTGAATAAAAGGGGTCTTGTGTGATATGACTTTGCTTGAATAATGATCTAGGCATTTACAATCAAGCTTTGTTTTCCTCATTCTCACATACTAGAAATTCTGATTGCTGGCATGATCAGCGGTATTCCCCGTGGAGCTATATGCATCTCTTTCTGACGGAAAACCAAACAGTCCTCTTATCCAACGGAGAGCATTTACTAATGTAAGATTGTATGAATCAGTCAACATTAAGGTAGAAAGAAATAAAATAAGGCCCAGACTGGAAATTAATGACATTTCCCTTTAATCAGTCGACCTGTGCCAAGTACCAATCACAGACAAATTACATGTTTTTATGTTGGTCTACTCAAGTGCTCAAGTACCCTCTACAAATAAGCTGAATCAATTTTACGGAACAGGAGGTAGCTCAGAGCAAGTCAAACCCCAAACGGAAATTTCCATTTGCCACATTACATATTTTCTGTCGGGCATCATGGAACCATATGGAAGAAAGCAACTTTTCAGTGAAATAATTCTCTGTACATGCAACTTAGGAACAGAGAAGGAGCCAGAAAGAGAACAGAGGAGATGGTGTTGTTGCTTACCCTTGCCAATGCGATGGTCCAGAAGGGTACGACAGTCCAGTGCCAGCCTCTGAGAGGCCGGGACATCAGGCGCTGGCAAGGGCATGGCAGGCAAACAAACACACAACAGCACACAAACACACACACACACACACACTACAAGCAGCAGACTAAAAATTTCTAATTCTTTGGTTAAATCTTTTTTGTTTTTTTTAACTTTTGAAAAGTGAACTTACTAATACTCACACAAAATCGATTTCACAATTCCTTAACAGATAAATTAAATGCAAAAATGTACTCACTCACATGCATCCACAACTGCCCAGTTTGGCTGCAACAAACACTAGACACATGCACATGCAAACATACTTTTCCTCAGTCAAGCCTGAACAGAAAAGCCAACTCTGACTTCTGTGTAAAGTTTCACACTCAAACAAACTCACTCAGAGTCCCTGCTGAACACCAACTCGTATGTCCCTGTCTTGAGGCTTCTGAGTAATTAATGTTAGTACATAGGCAGATTGACCGCATTAACGAAGAGATTAGCGATTAGTCCTTCAATAGCAGCTCTGCTCTCTGTGTGCGCCTTTCTCATTAATAAACATCTCACTGACACAATGGGCCTCACTATCTACCACAGAGAGAGGAGGGTGGAGAGAGGGGCACTGTGGGACAGTCATTCAGTCAGTGGGCTTGAGGTTCAAGGAATGTGGCCATCAGCGGATGCCAACACAGGCAAAATGTCTGGTGAGTGATTTCTGTGCAAATTCACACACAGCACACTGCAAGAGCAGACACATCACACACATACCTGAAACACTGGTGCAAAGTTTCTCTCACAAAACATTTTCACAATCAGGAGTATTGTGGATTTGGTTTAGGCAGGGAGCTCATATAACTAGTTTTATTTTCCTCAGCAGTCCACTTCTTCTGCATTGTCCTACATTCAACTTTTGAAGGGCCCTAATTATGTCTTCATAGACATAGAACAGGTGCATAATAGTTTGGCGTTCCCCACCTGTCATGTTGGATGTTAGTCACAAGGCGGCGTTGCTCTTCCAGGTTCACAGTGGCAGGGAAATGGGTGGCACTTCAGCCCCGAACTGAGTCTCCACTGGCGCTTCGAAAATCAGGAAAACCGCTGGATTGTCTTTGGCCTGTGGAAGTTAGTATGCCCAAATTAGCCGATGCGCTAATACATAGTGTTGATATTTGAACATGCGTGAACCTATCAAAACACGGGAAATACCAGGTGTTAACGTTTACCTGACCAGTGACAAGCAAATGGTGTAATGTAACATCTTATTACACCCGGACAGAAATTCCAAATCATGACAGTTGCCGGGAAATGAATTTAACGCCAATGTTAGCAGTGCTAGCAGTCACAGGTTTTCGTCTAACTTTGTCTTCTCGTGGTAGCTTAAGCGTTTCTACACTTTTTCTTGATTTCCATCAGGTAGACATAAACTTACGGTTATCAAATCTAACAAGGCTAACTCATATTATTCAAAGCTAGCATTCGTTTATGCTAGTAGCTAAGTATGCTAACGGTAGCTGACTGCTTGACTTGCTTAAAGAACAACGTTAATTAGTGGCATTACTTACCATGAAGTGAACAACATTAAAATCCTTAAAATGTGTGGCATACGGACAGTTAACGTCAGCCACCCTGACTAAAGTTCAACTATGCCAGGACACCATACATTTAATTAAACCAGCGTTACTGCTCCTCTAGCTACCAGCTGTTACTGGGTAGCTGTAAATATGTGACTGCCCACCACCACTGGACAGTAGCTATAGTAATGTTTGAACTCATCTAGTCCAGTGCCGGATCTGTTCCTACGTTTTGTTTACTGGATAAATATTGAAAAGATGACCAGATGTTTGACCAGATAAATGCTTTAATATTACAGCATTATGTGTATTGTGATAATGTATTTTAAAAATTGTTCCATATGGGTAGTGTTACTGTTACTCACCTCATTATAGCTGAGCTGTGAATATTATTATTCATGTGTCAAATAAGCAACAACCATGGCTGTACAAGTTAACAAAACATGTATATTGATGTGATATACAGTACATTCAATTTCTATAGATCAGATAGTAATGCTGTTTCCAAAGCAGTGTTAATATTTTGTTGTCATACATTATTGCTTTCAGAGGAATCAAATCACCACATGGACACTGTGTGCAAGGATATTTTCATTTCACTGTGTAGCTCCACTTGACTTGGCAAGGACAACATGCTTTCTCATTAATCAGTGATTGCTGATTCTAACCTATTTAGAGTCTGCAATTCCCTTTTCATGTATATTTACCCTGATCATATATCCTAATTTATGCAGAACTGTAACAGAGTTAGCCACCCAGACTTTGAATGAATTGCTAGCCACATTTCCATTTGTTCTGCGATCTGTGGATGAGACATCCTGCTTTTGCAACAAGTCTTTTTTCTACCAGTTGGTGACAGCAGTGAGTCAGGAGAATCTGGTCGGAGATTGTTTGTCACTTGCCTGGCAACCAGACAGATCTGCAAGCTCAATTTGCTCTGGCAGATAATTTACATCTGCAAATTGTTCTGGCATGTCAGGCTAACATGTTACATGTTGCATCTGCAAATCTTCTGAGATTATTATCATGCCTAAAGACAGTTTCATTGGCCAGGACCTCTATGTGATATGAGTGTTATTAATATTTCTTGTTGGACAGACTAATGGCTCAGGCAAAATCCTATAGACACACTAAAGGAATGGCCTTTACATTCACTTTGAAGATTTCATAACATTCAAGCAAGTTTTACACCTTCAAAGAGAGCACATTTGGCCTAGTGCTCCTTGCTATCACCATGCCATATGGGCCCTCTGTCTTTGGGGATCGGGCTGCTTGGTAGGAGGAGGGGCCTTTTAGGTGTTAGGTCTCATAATATATTCACGTTTGTTTGTTGATTTGCAAATCTTTTTGATGCAACATATCACAGATTTTTGTCTGGTGGGAAGTGCCAATTGTCAATATGAAAGTGTTTGAACACAGTCTCTGCTTTGGTTTGCATTATTTTTACTTTCACCCTAACTGACCTGTACACATTTTCACTTTCAAGAGCTTTGTGAGACTGCCAACAAAAGCTAGCATGCATGCACCATCCAACTGTAGTCTTACGCCACACACATGTGATTACACAGCAGGTGTGTGATACACACCGACAGACACAAATACATCTCTGTGTCCGGCACAAGGTCTGGTCTGTTGCTGGTTTGGCTTGAGTGCATATGGGAATCAGCCGATTAGTGGACAGCCAAAGCGGTTAGCCTTAATACTAATTTGGTTCTGGGGTTTTGCCCTTAACAGACTCATCCTAACTCCCCCCACAGGTGGACACAAGTTCACAGGCACTCCAAATACAGTCACTAAATAAAATTACAGATTGAATGTGAATAATATATATAATAGTGCTCATAATGAAAACAAAGGCTATGTTCTGTCAGAATGATCTGCAATGATTTATTTACTCCCTCTCATTGTTTCTAGTTACAGTGTCATCTCATTAAACATATTCAAAGGCACTTTATTGCATGCTTGCCAAGTGTCAGGTAATCAGCAAGAAAGGTCTGAGCTACGCTGTCATGGTGGGACAGATGGAACTGATTAGATCAGCCTTACGGGCTTTGTGCTTTGCCTGGACACAATTAGCAAAGCAGGTCTCAAAAACTTTAACCAGCTTACAACCACAGGGACCTAAGGGCCTGCTGATGCTAACAGCCAGGTAAGTGCTCACCATCATCATCAATACTGAGGTCTGTTTGTCAGTTTCAACACACCTGTTGTTTTTGCTAATATCTTCTTTTGTTGGTCTGTGTCTGATTACCCCTGACAATTCGATCCTTCTTTTGTTTCTTTACCTTGTTAATACGCAATACAATTTGTCTCGATGTTGTGATTATGTTAAAAACAGCGAACAAAAGTATGCTAATAACAGGTCAATTAACTGTAACAGGTGAATCTGAATAGCATAAACCAATTCATTTGTTGATGGATAACATTATATATGACAATATAACATTAGGATGCACCAACAATATCCAACAATGGCACTAAATTATCAGAACATTTGTGCATTGGTTACAGATTAGCTCTTGCCTTGCAAAACATTAGCCAGCCTGATAGCAAGAACAACCACAAGACAAAAGACACTGAGCAGGAGTATATATATGTGATTTGAAAAGACCCTATGGAGAAAACAATTCAATCAGTCATCTACAGTGTCCAGCCTCGACAACAGAAAAAACTCAATTTATTTAGATTGAGTGTATATGTATTATTACAGAGAAATAACATCAGTAAAACATGACAGAAAGCCTAGCTGGTGTGCCTGTTTGTATCACTGGAACATAGAGACATTTCTGAGAATCCTGACATAGCTTTCTCTTTTCAAAAAACAGGTATAACACTTATTTTAAATGCCTAAATGTTTGCCCCATTGGACTGTTTTGAAGCCCATTGAGAAGCAGCCACAGACTATGATGAAGTTGTGTTGCCGTATTATAAATGATGGGAAACAGCATTTTAATAAGGTATGGGTTGAAAAACAGTGAACCTATCCTTTATGTCCAAATGAACAATTTTGGTAGTCTTCATCAGATTAACATGCCACTGGTGTTTTTAAATAATATCCCAAAACTCACACAGGAGCATAAAATCGAAACAGAATAAAACAAGTAAAAATGCATTTATTTTTTAGCAAGAAATCAAAATATTTTCTTCTTCAAAATGTTAGTCAGATAGATGACCTGTTACAGCCTGTTACACCTTCTTTGAAATACATGAATTTTAATGCTTAGTAAAGGCAGTTTCATTGGTGTCCATTTGCTCTTAAATCACCTCAGGGTGCTCTCACCACGTGGGAGATGATTCAGCGCCCTTGCTTCCACAATCTGCCTGGTTTTGTAGGCTTTTAGGTAATGTTTTTAACTTTTTACCATTATGTCTCTAATTGCACATACACATACTGACATAACCAAGAGCAGTAAGGCAATATAGAGGCAGCAACTCTGCTTTCAATTTCTATGATGGCATCCGAATGGGAGTAGAGTAAATGAAAAAGAAAGATGTAGAGTGTATTAAAGAGAGAGCATATGAAAAAGCACTAATCGTAATGCTATTTAATTTAAGTGTCAACTTTGCTTTTAAAAGATTTGGTAGACTTGGCCAAAGGTTGAGAGCATTGCATTTATCTTGGCGTTGTCTGGGTGCCAGTGATCTCAGCTTTGCAGGCCAGTGAGAGTGGCTGCTGACTAACTAATCCTCTTTGCACTCCTCACTCCTGCAGCTCTGCTTCATGGCAGTTGTTGACTTCCTTTCAAAACAGTCCAGGTGGTGACCTACAATCCTGCCAGAACGACTCCACACACTTTGGCCGGACCTTTATCCCCCTCTCCTCATCAGTTTTGGACACTTTATCACAGTGGGGACTACTTCAAGTTTCATTTTCCCTTTCATGGACTTAATTTTCAGATCTGCATACAAATCCAGTGCGATGGAAAAAGTAGATTGTGACAGGCTGGCCGAATATATCCTATGGCAAATGCTGGACATGAGGAGTGGATACACAATATGTACAACAACACAGGTCAGTATTGGAACTGCACACAACTCTTGTTTGTCAGACCAATGACAATACTGCCATATTATAGCATTCACTCACAGAGTGTATATTTTCAGCTGCCATAATGCGGCTCTTCTAATATGAAGTGTTTTATTATATCCAGTCTGTGCAGTGTGGATACGTGATGAGAATCAGACTGGTGACAGTGGATTGTGAGTGGGTGGGACAGCAGCATCTTCAGCCAGAAGGACCTGGAGGAGTTTAACTCTGGGCATTAACCAGCTCAGGTCTAAATCTGGCCACCAGATAATTTGTTGGAAAGCTGCCTACTTCTGGCACACACTGTGTCAACACGTGGAGCCTAACAGGTGGCTCTTTCCAACATGCAGAATGTGTGCAGCATAACCAGTTCTGTCCACATTAATCATCATTTTAAAAAGGGTTTGAACATTAACAATGCTTTGATATTCTTTTTAGAAGATGTAGACACATTTATTTGGACACATGTCAGGTTTATTGACAAAGCTCCTCCAGAGCGCATACAGCTGTTTTCACAGTCTGAGTAGTACTAACCATGAGTAGTTTATTGAACGTTATGTATAAAATTGGTGGAGTGTCCCTTTAAGAATGAATGTTCATTATGTTGATAGTGTGAGAAAAGCACATTGTGGCCCGAAGCAAGTCTGACTCATCACTAACCGCTATCTTTTTCTTTTTTTCCCCCACCCCCAACAATATCTCCTCTTCCCACTCCAGGTCGCTGCCTTCTCCTGATCTGAGACCAACAGATGAGGTCAGCTAAGGTCATCACCATGTAGACCTTCGCTGAGACAACACAGGTCTCCCGTATGGAGCTTCGGGAGCTGAACTACCTGACCGCGTCGCTGTCCCCTGGGCTGCGGCGGAAAAAGATGCTGTGGCAGAATGCTGCAAAACACATCATTATCCAGCAGGAGCTCAGTGCCCAGGTGATTAATTATCCCACAGTCATCAGTAGATTTGTTGCATGCAGATGGGACTGTTGTTTGTACTGTTGTTTTGTACATATTTCCCTACAGACCCTACAGGATTATGAGGACTGTGTGTACTGGAACAAACTTGGTATCCTCTGAACCACTGCCTCATTTTACACAAACCAACTTTTTACACACACCAGAGAAAAGTGAACTAAACTGAAACTCATGTTTGATGTCTGTGTCTGACAATTGTCTGCATTTGACAACATAAACATGAGTTATTGGGCCACCGCAGCATGAGTCCTGATCACCCATGCAGTAATGAAATGTAATTCAATTATTTTAACTGAACAATTACTCTAAAGGGCCAGTTCACGCAAATAACTTTCTCATGTACGGTTTCTAGCCATACAAATAGTTTTGGTTTTACAGTATTTGTTTTGAGATATCTGTCTCTGAGATTTCTGCCGTCACTTCAATACAACAGTGAATAAAATTAAATTTGTGGTGCTTAAAGTTTTGAAACATTTCAAATATCATTTTGACACAATTAAAAATTCAGTGAGAACCACAAATCAAATTTGGTTCGCTTCAGATGTATTGGCATGGTGACCAAAATCAGGCACATAGATGTAGACATCACAAAATCTGAGCAAATAAAAATAAAACTATCTACATGGGTACCAGTAGGGTTAGTGAGAAAATAATGTATGATTTTTGTAGTTCTGGAGAACCAGCCCTTTAAAGGGTCTTAGCACGCACTGCTCATAGATCAGTGTCCAAAAACACAGCTCAGTGATAATTTTAAAGAACTGTATACCACGTAAATAAAAAGACACCTACTGTCTTCGTGGCCATAATTAGTTTGCTTTCCACCATAAAGCTATTTCTGGACCATTACAACCTACTGGTCACTTAAGGAATAAAGGAATGGTATGAAGTTCAGCAAAAAGAGCAGGAACAGGAAAAGTGCCCCATGTAAAAACGCACCTGATTTTCTGTCCTGTTTGACAGGTGGGTGTGGAGCCAGCAAGTAAAATCTGTGTGACGGATACCTACATGGAGGAGATCAACAAACAAATCCGCGACAAGGCCTCACACGGGGTCACAAAACGCTGTTCTTCCTCATTCAGAGTGCACCCTTCCCAGGCCTGTGGTTCCACCAGCACACAGAGCGGTATAACGGGTTCTTTTCATGACTACGCCAGCGATGTCGACTTCTTTGTGCACTGGGGCCACACAATTCGTGGAGTCTACATACCCACCCTGAGGCACACTTTCAAGTCTCGTGATCTGGAGAAACTCTACCAGCAACACTACTCCCACCAAAGACGCAACACTCTAGCCATCACCAATGTAATCGATGCGGTGGCCAAGCTACATGTATTGGTTCTGTACCTGGCACTGGCCCCTGAGGCGGCCACAGACACTCTGCGTGGCTACGTGACCAGCATTTTTATGACGTTAGCCATAGCACTGTGCATCATGGTGTTAACCTGCAAAGACTCCATGTCCCCATGGTGGCTTCACTACGCTGGTCTAGCTAGCTGGCTGTTGCAGACCACGCAGGTGCTGGGAGGACTGGTGTATGGACTGGAAAAAGACCCATCGTGGTATGTTTTGTTCACATTGTTCGCCACATACACGCTGCTGCCGTTACCTCTGCTGTGGGCCATGTGCGCCGGCTCCCTCACCTCAGTACTGCACCTTATGGTGGAGATAGTGCGCTACTACAATGATGCCGTGCTTTTGAGAAAGGTGAGAAAGTCAACTGACTGAATTGTTTTTTGATACGTTTTTAAAAACATTGTCCCCAGAAAAATATATATCAGTGTTATGTCTGAAATTTTATTAATTTATTAATTTATTAGATAACATTTACGTCCTTTAAAACGACTATTCTGGGTTGTCTCGTATATATTTACATCATTTTATGTTCCAAATCCTACAAAACTAGAGGTACCTGCACTGTTTAAGGCTTAATAAAATACTGTCTGATATTTATTTATCCATCTGTTGGACATATTTTACTGATACTGAAGGTACTCTAAGCTTATATTTTACATCCATTAATGGCAACAGCTTTCTTTTTATTTTTTCGCAATTATTACTTTCATCTACAGCCCCAAATATTGTCTACAAGACTACTGAACATACACGATTTCCCTCTGACATTTAAGTTAATTAAAAATGTCTTATTTCTTATCTTCCTCTTAGCCCACACGCATTTGGTTTTCCTGGTTAAAATTAACTGTTTGAGTGCGAAATCTCTTTCGGATGCAGGTGTTTGCCAAAGGCCTGCTGTACCTGGGTATGAACACAGCTGGCTTGTTCATCCACTACCTTACAGATCACGCCCAGAGACAGGTTTTCCTGGAGACACGGCGCTGCATTGAGGGTCGCCTTAAACTAGAGCAAGAAAACCAGAGACAGGTACAGTGACTGCTGCCATTGTGCTATAGGTTAGACTTGCAGGAACATGAAGACAGGAACATACTGTATTACGACCACTGTTGATTGTTATCACTTTTCTCCAAACCTTGGTAGACAGCCTTTACCAATATTTATCATTTAAAGGATAAAAAATGCCTCCTGAATTCCCCTGTGTGTAAACAAGCATTATTCAGGTTATACCACACTGTCAAATAGAGTTTATTATTTTGCCACACAGGAGCGTTTGGTGCTGTCGATCCTGCCTCGCTTTGTTGCCTTGGAGATGATCGCTGACATGAGCTCTTTTGAAGATGAACTTAATCCTCAGGAGTTTCACAAGATCTATATCCACCAGTACAAAGACGTCAGGTACACACACACAAATAATATTAGTATTTACAAGGCTTCTATAAGAGGATTTTAGGAAATAATTTTCTCATGGATGATTTTTATTTTAATGTTGCTAATGCTTTTATAGGACTTGGTGTCATCCTTTTCAAATTGTAAACTCTTTGCATTCAGTCTTGCATATGTTCACTGGAACCAAACAGTTCAAAAGGAATCTCTATTACTACATTTAAATGTGTATGTTGTTAGAATACCACTTATTTTACAGCTCTCTCTCCCTTCTTTGCAGCATCCTTTTTGCAGACATCAAGGGCTTCACTCTGTTGTCCATGAACCTGTCGGCCCAGGATCTGGTCCGAACCCTCAACGAGCTCTTTGGACGCTTTGACCGACTGGCAGTTGTAAGCATCTGAGCTGTTTTTTTTTTTGAGATAACATATATTTGACGCAACGTCTATTCTATCAACTATTTATTTTCTCTTCTCCCTGGTGTCTTGTCTCTTCCTCATCACAGGAGCACCACTGCCTGCGGATAAAGATACTGGGAGACTGTTATTACTGTGTGTCAGGGGTCCCTGAGCCACAGCGTGCCCATGCCCATCATTGTGTTGAGATGGGCCTGGCTATGATCAACACCATACGGTCAGTCTTAGCTCGCTGGAGTCCTTGAGGGGTTATCATGCTGTCCCCTGCAAAACAATGATCAGTTTAATGTCTCTACTTTTGCATTTCAAGAGAGAGCAGCAAGAAAATGATGAAACGTATACAACTCTGGGTCTGGACTAAATCATATTCAGAAAACGTCTGTAGCCAATAAAATTCTACTTAGCTTTAAGAAAAAACAAGTAGATGTAGACAGATTCATGTATGTTTATGTGCAGAAAGAAACACACATGACAAATGCTGTTGAACTCTGACTAGAAATGTGAAAGCTAACTGATGGATAATAATAGCCGTCAAACAATTAACATGGTCACTTTACTACCCACAAACACCAGGTACGTGCGGAAGCAGCTGAACTTTGACATGGACATGAGGATCGGGGTCCACTCGGGCTCTGTCCTGTGTGGGGTGCTAGGCCTGCAGAAATGGCAGTTTGATGTCTGGTCCTGGGACGTGGCCATTGCAAACATGCTGGAGGCCGGGGGCATACCAGGGTGAGTGGTCTCTGCTTGCTAGTACCAGCGGGCAGCAGAGTAGCCCTTTGATGTAACACATTTGATCTCTGCCTGGGTTACCATATATTTTTATGTTAAGCAACCTAGATCCCACTATTATTCCTCTCTCACAGATTGTTCGTTTTTTGGGTTGTTGTTTTTTTTTTTGCCATGTCAATGTTGTAGTGTTGCGACAACAAAATCCATAACTTTGCTTTCCTTTAACAAAAAAGTGCCTAACAAAGTTTCAGACCCTCCATAGGACAAGCATTTGACCTAAGGAAAAGCCCTTGCTAATTCGTTTATTAAAATTGGAAATCTTTGTCAAATTTGCCCTCTTCAGTTTTCAACAAGGATCCAAATCACCTTTTCTTCCTGAAACACAGCAAAGTGTGTAAACCCAAACTTTGGTTTTCTAGATTACACTTGACAGACTGCAGGCTTGTCAAGTCATATATATATGTATAAAGCGAAGAAAATTCCCTCATTCTGAATGGAATTGTTCAAATGAATAATTTCTCCTTATGATTGGAGAGCATTTCTTTGTATATCACCCATCATTTTCTCTGCTTCTATTCTCTCTCAACCAGACGCATCCATATCTCAAGGGCGACTCTGGACTGTCTACAAGGCACCTACAAGACAGAAGATGGTCATGGCCGTGGCAGGAGCGAGTTTCTGCTCAAACACAACATTGACACTTTCCTCATCTGCCCTCAGGAGGAAGGGGACAAAGTTGACCATACTGAGCCCCCCAAAGTCCAGAAAACGAATCGAACCTGGAGACCAGATATGCCCTTTGGGAATGTCATTGACGTGAACAGTGTAGGTGCATGAATACAAAATGAAAGGAAGGTGTTATCTTTAACAGCTTTCTATTGTTGGTCCTAAGTTGTAAAAGGTTCACCGGCACCAACCTGATTAATGTCTTTTCTTGCAGATCCTGGCCTCCTTTACCAACGGCTCGCTGCCCAACATATGGCAGTCCACCTCCAAGGAGATCAACAAACGCATCAAACATGCCATTGAGGTTCGAAGCAGTGAGCGTATGCACAGGGAACACATCACTCCACTGTCCCTGGTGTTCAAAGACACACACATTGAGGACAGGGTAAGCAGGTGTAGACGCTGGTCCCGGCGGTGTTTGGTAAGATGAAACTAAGTTAATGCCACAGAGTGGCACAGAGTAAATGATGATGATGATGATGATGATGACTGTGATCTTCCTTTGATCTCTTTTGGTTGGCCCAGTTCTCCCAGATGAGAGATGAAATGTTCAACTCCAACCTGGTCTGCTCCTTCATCATGCTCCTCTTTCTCATGGCTGCCCAGGCCCTCGTTCCTGCGCCCAGGTAGGAAGACACCAGCATTGTCAAAGTCGAAGCTCATATGCTTAGCACTAGTTAATTTCATCTTTATGTGTTTATCAGATTTAAATTGTTCATTTATGCTCTTTTATTTAAAGCTAAACTGTGTAAGGTTTTTAATTGATATGTCTTCACGTTAATATTATCTGGTCTGTCATTTACATTTTCACTGTATACCAACAACAACAAGGTAGAATAAACTTGGAGAACATGACACTAGGTGGTCAGTCATGTTCCCTGTAGTTTAATAGCAGATAAACTATGGATTACAGCTTTAAGATATAATAAATTCTTCATCATAATAATCAGTTTCTAAAGATACTGCACAATATTGAATTTGGCTTTTTCTGACTGAAAATATCAGCTTTCACACACACATGCGGTTTAACCTTACTGAAAATGTACTTTGTTTGTGTAGGATTAGACTTTTTTTACTTTGGTGCCACCTGCAGGTAGTATCGAGAATGAAATGTTATTTGAAGTTCATCCCACATCCCCTTAAATTCACACTTTTCTCAGAGCACATGTCGCACACTTCCTCTTGTTTCTTCATTCCACCCTGGATTAACATCTTCACTACTTTACTCACTTCCTTCCTGTTCCTCCCTTGTTCTTCCTCTTGCAGGCTGCTCCCAGTCGTCCTCCAGTTCTCAGTCTTTCTGCTCGCCTACATGCTGCTGCTACTGTTGGCCCTGGCTGAAGAGTTCAGGTGGACTCCTGCAGCACTGCAGCACTTCTGCTGCTGGATCCACGAAAACAACAGTGCCCGCAACCTCCTCACCCTCGCCGCCATCGTCATCAACTTTGGCTTGGTCTCTACTGACACGGTGGGAGTCTAAACTACACAGGGCCAGATTTATATACATGAAAGTGTTAAACAAAGTGTCTTTTCCCTGCCACAACTTTCCTTTTTATACTGCTGTACTATTTGTGTCTGCTCTTTAGAGGTGGAGCGTTCCACATGAAACTGGACCTTTTGAAATTACATGAACGTTAGTAAATCCAGTGGAATGCACAGTCAGTCACTCTTATCCTATCTCCTCCTGTTATTTGCATGATAAATGTATATGCATAAAGGAGAGACTTGCACCTCCCTGCTGACATGTAAAGTGTGCCTCAGATGATGAGTAAACTACATTTCCAGGCAGTGATTGGCACATGAATCCAAATATAATCAAAATATACTAAAACCAGCTCGATTCCTTAATATGTCTAAATAAGAAATGTGTATCTGTTTCATTGTGATACTCCTTTCAGTCTTTTGTTAGTTGTCAAAGGTTTTATGTGATTTGTATATTTTGTGTCCAGATATGGTGCATTCTCACAGACACAGGAGAGGCTGATGTAATGGACAGAATCAACACAGCTTCACGCTCGCTCACCGTCTGCACTTACCCCGAGGTAAGGACGTGAGCAGTTTAAATGTGTACATTCAACAAGAACAATATCACAAACATTTTGTCTGGTATAAAATAAAAGTTGACTAAAAGTTATCTCACCCAATTTCCATTTTTTTTACTTCAAGACAGTGATCAAAATACATTCTTTGTCACTCCCTCTGCCAGGTCTTTGTATTGAGTGGCGTGATTGCCATGGTGACTTGTGCTGTGTTCCTGCGTCTAAACTCTCTGCTGAAGCTGGCGGTGTTGCTGCTGGCGGTGGCTGTCTACTCCTACCTCATCCACCTGGCCTTCTTCACACTCACATGCCATGATGTGCTGCACAGGTCAGTGCCAGCTCAGGCGGTGGGCACACAATGACTTTTTTAGGGTTTTATAATTGTTTTACTTAGTTTGTCAATATACATAAACTTGCACATATGCTGGATTTACTACTTTACTACGACTGTACTACTATTGTACTGAACAACCCTTACCCTCTATACAACTCTATACTCCACCTCTCTTCATTAACTTCTCCACAGATCTCACTATGTCAGGAGAGCAGGAATTTCCATCTTTCTCATGGCCATGTTTATTGTTGCCGTCTTCTACAGTGGACGGCAGGTACTGTTAAACTCACTGACGTTTTCCCTATTTTAAGTATGCTGCTGTCATATTTGTATTTGCTCATAGTACTTGCAGTTTGGATATTAGTTTCTAACATCAAATTTTCTAACGTGCATTATTGAGACCAGATCTGTTGACTGCCTTACTGAGCTGATGGGTAAAGGAGTGTGTCGCACACAGGGAGGTGACCTCTCATAGTTTTATCTACCCTTTTCTTTCCAGTGGGAGGCCACTGCCAGACTGGACTTCCTGTGGCGTCTGCAGGCCCAGCAGGAAGTGGAGGACATGAGGGAATTGCGGGAACACAATGAGTGACTGTTGCACAACATCCTGCCTTTGCATGTGGCGCGACATTTCCTGGACTGGAGCAAGAACGATGAGGTGCGGAAAACATGACCTCACCTTTGACTGCGTCAGCCTCTTCACTACACTATGGGTTTTATTTCCCTTCACTGCTTTTATCAGGAGAGCACAAAAATATAGGGAGAATAATTCAAGTGTATTTAAAAATTTGGTTTTTTTAAATGCTGATTGGACTATTGTAAATATATGAGTGTTGCTATGGTTTTAACATTGTTGATGATCTTCATATCCTTGAATATTGAAATAAATGTAAAAAATAGCATATGGCAAATTACTTGAGCGACCTTATTTTCATTTGTGTTTGAGTGGACTTTTTAAGTGTTATTTACTGAGTGCCTTCACACATTTTGTACAGTTTATTGTAATTTATTGAACTGCTGAACTTTGGGAACAACAGCTGACCTCTCACCTTCATAACTAAATGTCGTACAGAATAAATCAGTTTATATACCAGTCAAACAAAAAGGTTTTTAAGAAGACCCCGTCATGGTGCAATTTTCATTTCAGGAGCTTTACTCCCAGTCCTATGATGAAGTCGGTGTTATGTTTGCCTCCATCACTGGCTTCAATGAGTACTTTGAGCAGAAAGAGATCAAACGTGAGGGAGTGGACTGCCTCCGACTTCTGAATCAGATCATTGCTGGCTTTGATGAGGTGAGTATGAGACTGAAAACGGAAAGTGTGCCCTCTACAGTAGATTCGGTCTATTTTTGACGCATATCAAAATCTGAATAAAGTGGCATACTCAAAGTATGGTATTGCTTTTGATGGGTAATTTGTACAAAGTAGTATAGTATAGATATATAGTATATTTATGTGTACTGTAAACAATTGCTACCCATTGCATAACTCAGCTGCAATATATGAGATTGATGTATAACTTTACTTCTTTATCTCTAAATGCTTCTTCTGAAAGCTGTTGGAGGAGTCATACTTCCACTATGTGGAGAAGATAAAGACCATTGGGAGCTGCTACATGGCAGCCTCTGGCTTGGCTCCAGACACACAGGTGGGAGATCCTCTCGTACACAGTCTGCTATTTTTTTTTTACTACATTTGCCCTTCCATCATTTATTCTCCCAGTCTCTCTCTCTCTGTATCTAACTATCCATCTATCTCTGTCTCTCTCTGTCAGTCGTCTATGGATGAATGGAATCACCTGTGCGAGCTGGTTCTGTTTGCGTTGGCAATGCAAGAGACCTTAAAAGAGATTAACAGGCTCTCTGCCAAAAGCTTTCAGCTGCGTGTGGGTAAGTGGCTAAATGGCTGTCCTACTACACACACACACCATACATATAAACTGCTCTCTGCAAGGATTCTTGGTGTCGTAGACTTAAGATAATTAATTAGTATTAAGTGAATTACTTGTCTGTGTCGCACTGAAACAGGCATCGCCCACGGGTCGGTGGTGGCAGGGGTGATCGGTGCCACCAAGCCGCAGTATGACATCTGGCCAGCCGCATGGACAGCACAGGTGTGAGCGGACGCATCCAGGTACCCGAGGCCACGTGCAGGATCCTGGCAGAATGGGGTTTTATCTTGGAGCTACGTGGAGAAATCTTTGTCAAGGGGGTGAGCGGATGAAGGATGGAGACTGATTTTGTTTGTCCTGTTGCCAGTGGTGGTTATACAGTTTGTTTCATTTACTGTCATTCGTCCATAAACACAAGTATAGTGAAATGGAGAACCATTTGGGTGCCCACAGCATGTTCCAAAATATTGTGGAACTGATGTAAGTGGATAACCACAAAGTACAGTCAGGTTTTGTCAGGTTCAGTTAAGTTCTTAAATGAAAGTAAGGCATGTGCAGAGATGGCATTAGGGACAAAGCTTTAGTGAAACTCTTGTCAATGGTACAGCTAGTGGTCAGGCTCTGGGGCCGAGGTTCAGAAAACTGAAAAATGGCAACACATAAGCGAGAGAGATAAATACTGAAGATCTGAACAAACGGGAACTCATGGTGTCTTCATATACACTTGTGTTTAAAAGAAGAGTGCTCATTGGAAATTGTTTTTTTTTTTGCTCAGGGTTCACATGTTGACATACACTAAAAAGGGTGGAGTAAATGTTACCTTCTAAATTTTTTTTCTTGACATAGCACTAAACATAAAATCATTCACTAATTTTGAAAACACGAGAGTTATTTATAACAGTGCTGTTAAATTTAACCACTTGCATGCCAACCTTATAAGGTCCTTATAACGTGTTCTGTTTAAAGGCAAAATTAAGTAGGCTGTGTACCACAGGTGTCTCCTGTTATTTTGACTAATTGGACCTCTTCTCAAAACTGCCTGAGCATGCATAGACTGTTTTTTGATTGACTGACATAATTCCTGACTATGCTACGTTGCTGTAAAAGTGCAAGAAGTTACAGTTTTTGTCCCTTTTGTAGAACAGTCCTTTTTCACAGAAGACATTTTGACACTTCACAGTCGGTAAAGCACAGGTAATAGATAATAAAAATAATGATGGTTCAATTCCATTTAGCTGCTTCAGTTAGTTTCAAAGCCATCGTTAATGTTATGATTAATGCCTGTGTTTCTCCTACTATCAGTCACTAATCGGTCAGAGTAGCTGGAAACACCTGTGTCGGGGATCAGGAGTGGCCAGCTAGACACAAGGTGAAAGCAATTACTAAACCACACAAGTGTAGAAATAGACCCTACTTAGCACAAGAGGACAACTAATGCAAGGAGGACATCTACTGGTGAAAAGAGACAACAGACACAGAGTTGCATTACTGTTCAAGAAGGAGACATTAGTGCATGAAATGTGTAGATATTAATGCATCGTAAACCATGATTGTGAAGAGGTCTTCATAATAAAAATCTTTTGTCACTGAGAAAGGATTACTACGCTTTCTGACTTCTGCTGTCATTGTAGGTGAGCGAGCGTCAGGGGAAAGTCCGCACCTATTTCATCAGCACCATGCGCCGTAAGAGGGCCAACCTTGGAACAGATGGTCGCCTGGGGGGGCGGACAGGAGGACGCATGACGCTAGCAGGAGTGGTGTTCGGTCTCGTCCAGGCCAGACACAAGGAAAAGATGAGAGAGACCAACGGGGGATTCAGTCTTACTCCCTGCACCCTGCAGTGCTGAGGGGACTTTTAAGGTCAGATGACTGTGGGTAGAGGAGGACACAGTCCAGCCATATTGTTTCTACTGGTCTGCAGTTTTGTTGTTTGTGTTTTCATACTTTGCCATAACTAAATTAGCTGCACAAACAGAAAACAGGGTGTAGCTGTTAGCCATAGAATCCAAATCCTACCAGACCCTTTGTCCCTGTTTCCTCCGTGACTGTGTCCTCCTCGGCTTACCTGTTATCTGAAATAGAAATATTAAAAGTTTTGGGCTGTATTGTGCTTAATCTACACATGAGTGAACTCATCCACTGGCAGATTTCACATGGAGTGGTGTGTTAGAAAGGACCTAACTGTCCTACTGGCCTCTTTTCAGTAAGTCTGAATGAGCATCTTGGGGGCACTGCTTTCTGTTTTTTATTGCCATATCTACACATTATAAGCACTGTTTTCAGTTCATTTTGTACAAAACTAACAAAGGCCAACATGTCTTTAACTCTGCCAGAATAATACTCCAGCAAGTCCTCCAACCTCTAAGCCAAAACGCACAATACCTCAAAACAACCAGCTGAACCTCTCATAGACTACCAATGGCCTATACAGTACTGACCAGTGTTTTTTACGGTGTTATCATCATTCTCACAAATTTTTCGGTACATTTTATGTTCTGAGTTTACGCATTCTTACTACTAAACTGTTAACCAAGATTTTTAAAATATCTATTGTAGTGAGACTTGGGTTGGTTTACTCTCTCAACATAATTCAGAAAACAGAAGTCCCATTATTTATGAACTGATTGCTGCTTGGTTACATATTGTACTTTATTTTTCTGTAAATACTTTTCACCTGTGTATAGCTCCCACTGAAGTGGCATTTCTTGTCTTGTCTTTGCTTTCATGTCACTGTCAATGTTCCTCTGGATTTCTGGGATTTTTCTGTGACAAATCACACTGTAGCCAATTCAGTTTTGCCTCAGCACACTATTACTCTCACTTCTGTTACTTAACTACAGTTATATTTCCATTTTAGCATTGAAACTCAACAAAGAGGTGTTTATCTGTTGAATCAACTTCAATGCCAAACCCCCCCCCTCATGTCACTCCTCTTCTTGTATACTAAAACCAAAGAAGACAGACGGTTGTATTTGCGTGTAATAATGATGTAAAAATATGTTATATTGTAGGCCTGATACATATTGTCACTGTCATGTAAAACAGCCTTGTCACTGCAAATTATGTGGGGGGTTTTTTTATATTTCAAGCTCCTCTATGGACCCTGAGGACTTTATACAGTTATTGGGTATATACAACCTTTTCTAACCCTAACACATATGTTTGTTTTTTCATAATCTTTACTAAAACATTTCACAGCCTACATTTTCTGCTACTAAAGCCAGTAATTACAACAAATCTGAGTGGTGTTATTTCATTTTTATTTCATTAATTTTAGTTTTTGGGGTTTGTCAGATGTTGTTTTGTAAAGCAAAGGCTGTTACTTTACTGTCAATGTCTCTGGATATCAGTCAGGAATAATGTACAAAAATGTAAAAAAAGAAAAACTTGTGTCCTCCAGTATAAGCTGTGTATGATAACATGCCAGCAGCACCAACCAAGAAACAGGATGATTTTTTTACTGCACCACCTACAGGTTTTTCAAGAACTAGAAACAGGATCGTTTCCGCTCCAGCCAAGCAAATCTGCCACATCAGCTCAAGCCCTCTTCCCTCATTACAGCTGACAAAGCCACAACCTTTGCTTTGTTTGCTTGAATGAAAATCGAACATATCCAGCCACAACCGCAGGAAATATAGACAATATAGATATACAGAAATTAAAAGGCAAAGTGTGAAAAGAATAAATACAAGGATGGGTAGGCTTTAGAACACAGATTAAAGATTATGGGTTTTGTTCAATTTTGATATTGTCATAAACTGATTAATTTCTCTGTTAACTGGACTGAAAATCTAAAATAGGTCGTTCTTTAAAAACAAAAATAATTTCAAGTGTGGCCCCAACACTGCTTCTGACTTTCCTTCCTTTCAGAGGCTGAACGATTTCTCTTGACTCGATTAGTTCTGGCTGCGACTCGCGCGGGTATTCTGCGACCGACTCCTTGATCGCCTATTTTGAAAGATGGATCACTCTGTTGATGGAAAAATGGGTTTGTCTTGGGCGACTAACTTCTATTTATTTACTTTTAGATTTTTCTGAGTCAGAAACGAAAATATTGCACAAATCATCTATTATTATTATTCATTTTATATATAGATACTTAGATATAATTGAAGCAATGTTTAAATCCAAAAACTGCGAACACCACCCCACTCCCTTAAGAAATATTGAACTAGCTGAAAAAACATCTGTGATTTTTTTAATTAAGTGTTGTGTTTCTGTAAATTCTCTCTAAATGCTGTTTCAGTGTCTCACTACCAACATAGGCTAAGGGAAGAAATACAAAACTGTATTTTGATTTAAGTCAGTTGATTTTGTTTGTCTAAAAACAATCAAAAGATCTTTAGTCTAAAATGTGTTAGAGTCTGCCTTCATAAACCACCATTGTTTCTCAACAACAGGGTTTTGTTCAAGTAGATCACAGTAGTTTATACTGTAGCAGTTTTTAAGTCTTTTAGGGTAAGTCAAAGTCAAGTCTCATGTCAGTTATCACAAGATGAAGTCAAGTGTCGAGTCCTTTAGGTCTAGTCCAGGTTAAGTCGCAAATCTTAATAAGCAAAGTTGCAAGTCAACTGCAAATTTCAAAGCTGTGTTAATGTTAGTGTTTTTTACATAACTAAGACCTTTCGATGCACAGGCCTAACTAGATGTGTGTTCATGATATTCCTGCCTATTGCTGTCTCATATTGGGTATTCTTTATCCTTTGGGGATTTTTCAAGGTCCAAATTTGAGAGTTTAATATTTTTCCTTTCAAGTCTCAAGTCAAGTCTTTGGAGTCTCAAGTCTTTTCTCAGTTATAGCGTGTCCACATTTTTGTGACGAGTCAAGTCTACAGCTTGAGTAGTTAATGCATGAGGAGTGTGCAGGGTACCAATCCACATTTGGGACACTGAGTCCCTGCTGCCAAGAGGAAGGCCTACACCTTCACCTTGTAAATATGCTGCTCCATCCCCCTGGAATGGTTTACATCAAAGCTTGAAGCTTGATACGCTGGTTTCATAAAACTCATTAAAACCATTATTAAGTGTAAAGGTTTAGTGGTAATCTTTGGGAGCTGCTCATGCTTCGTGGTGATATTTTGGTATCAGGAAATAATGACAGAGTGAGAGCTCGTCGTTTGTGTGTTCGTTCAGGCACGCGGGCTTCGTTCGCTTCTCTGCTTGTGCATTGATTGTTGTGGCGCCCCGTTATCCGGAGAAAGTTGGCCTCACAGTCAAATTCGTGTTATTTTGCAGTATTGTTGAAGAAGTATGGCAGACTCTCAAGAGGACAAGCTTTACAAAGCGGAATATGCCAAAAGCGGCCGCGCGTCGTGCAAGAAATGCAAAGAAAACATAGCTAAAGACTCGCTGAGGATGGCCATCATGGTGCAGGTAACGTAGCGACGTCTGGAGTCAGTCTATCTGACGAAACCTGCTCTGTTAGCTAGCTTACTACCAGAGTGCTAACTTTTGTAAATGAGGTGGTTTATTCAGTGAATATAGTGGCTATTAATCAACCGATTGGAGGATGAAAATATGCAGTATATAGTGTGGTTTCAGTTGTGTTAGGTTAGGCCCTCGTTAGCATTTAAATGGCTGACATTGTCTATTGAGTCTTGTTCACAAAGAGCCGTTGAGCCTTTCTTAATGTCGGATCCTCTCAGTTTTGCAGTTATGCGTCCTGCTATTCATGAAAGTAAAGGTTCACTTGTGGATTTGTTTGCAGATTGAGGTTATGCTTAAAGATTACAACCGTACAAACAATGTCTGACTGAGCGTCTGCGACTCAGAAGCCAAAAATCACAACAGCACCATCCATGTGAAGTCTGCTGCTCAAGAGATAATTAATTAAGAGGCTAAGAAGCCTTCTTATTTAGCTGCTCAAAGAGCAGCTCCAGATTTTCAGTCATTTCACCATTTACTCTTTACGATCAATCTGTTTAACATAAGTCAGCAGGAGAACAGCTTCATCACTTTGTTGCTTATGATATTTTAAATAATGGCCGTATTTCAATAAGCCATTTATGTCCTTTTATAGAGAATCTTTATGTTTGAGCTAGATAAAACTGAAACTGATTACACTGATCTCATCTGTAGTTGTTTGTCATGCTCATACAAGTGCCCAGCCCACGTGGACAGAAGAAGGTGTTTCCTCTCCCAAACTCTCCAAATAAAATTAGCCCCAAAAAGTGAACTCGAAGTAGTTTTTTTCCCCCAATCATCCAACCAGAAGAAACCACTAGACATGAAGGACATTATACTATAAAGTATAGCCCTTAAACCATCATAATAATGCGAAATATAACATAAAATGGACTCTGGTCTCACCTCTACATGGAGACCGTTAACCTTCCTGTTTCTATTGCAAATCTTTACCTGAACATAACTGCTCACAAAACTCTGTGACTTTAGGTAAATTCTTCTCATATATGGTTCTACGCTATAGTTACTTTTTACAAAATAATATGTTCTTAGGACCATAATTTCTTTATAAATAAAGGGAATAATTTGCTCTGAGCATCTCAAATAGTACACTGTAATCTGATTTATATAATAAGAAGTTAATGAATCATTCAAAATAAAGATTATACCTCACAAGTCCAGGAATGTCCAAAAAACCAAACGTCCCAATTAAAGATCTTTCTTGTGAGCTGCTGTTGGGACACGTTCCACAGGTCTGTTCCACAGCAGGATCAGCTCACATGTATGTCATCCCACATCACCACTGGTTCACTCTAAACATGCTGCATTCACTTAATCTTCCCTGTTTGTTCTTAATCTTTGTCCGACAGTCACCCATGTTTGATGGGAAGGTCCCCCACTGGCACCACTTCTCTTGCTTCTGGCAGCGAGCAGCAGCTCAGTCCACTACTGATATCGCTGGGTATTCTGACCTCCGCTGGGACGACCAGGAGAAGGTCAAAAAGGCCATTGAAAGTGGTGGAGCAGCAGGAGGTCAGTATTGACTTTTGGCATTTGACTTGCATCTTAATGGATTGTTAAAATATTATATTGCCACACACATGTGCAGAGTGTACTGTCCCTGTGTGCCTTTGTGGGGATGATAGCGCAAATAATTTAATTAAATTTGGTTTAATGTCATCTCAGGCCTCTGGCTCCTTAGTTGAGCAGCTGACTTGCAGGCTGACATTACAACCTTACCGTACAACATTTTACACTTAAACATAGAGGGACTTTATGCTTTTATTCAATGACTTATATCACCATACATCAGTACAGTGCAGCAGCAACTCACAGCAAGCAGTGCGTAAATTCTCATATACTGTAAAAAACTAGTTGTGAGAAAAAGATTGTTGTCAGCTCAGTATTGAAAATTTACCATAGTTTTTCTTTTTTTTACTTTATCAGTGAAAGATCAAACACAGGCTCATAGAAAATAAATTAAACATCTCTTGTAGTATCTCACAGAGGTTTGACAAATATTTGCTTCCTGGTGACCACACCTGGTGTTTTTATAAAAGATCTATACATTTACTGCCTTTCAGGTGTTAAAATGAACATTCTGTTGTAGTATTTGTTCTGGTAAATATTATTTATCCTCAGAAAGCTTGCATATATATATATATAGTTTTTCATCACTCTTGATTGACATCCTTCCTGTAGGAAAAGGCGACCAGAAGAGTGGAGCTAAAGGAGAGAAGACGCTGAATGACTTTGCAGTTGAATATGCCAAATCAAACCGCAGCACATGCAAAGGCTGTGAGCAGAAAATAGAAAAGGTTAGCAGCCACGTTTATTTGCACACAGTTAAACAGTTTGTTCGAACGTAACAATTACTAGTAGCTAATATAAATTGATAATATCAGTATGACACATATATTAGATATCATATAAGTTTTATGGGATTGTTCATTGTGTCACTGAGTCTGATATCCTGTGGCCTCTCCTTCAGGATCAGATCCGTGTATCCAAGAAAACTGTGGACCCAGAGAAGCCCCAGCTGGGTCTGATCGACCGCTGGTACCACACTGCGTGTTTTGTGAGCCGTAGGGAGGAGCTGGCCTTCAAGTCTGAATACAGCGCCGCCCAGCTGAAGGGTTTCAATGCGCTACGGGCAGAAGACAAGGACGAACTTAAGAAGAGGCTCCCTGCTGTCAAAACTGAAGGGTGAGACGATGAAGAAGGGAAAATATTCTTTCGAGCAGGTTGGGTACTTTTAAGATTGTGAAGAACGTTATTATATTATACGTCATTTTGATTTCGTATTTGACAGTGTCTCAGGTCCGGTGCGCGTTTCGGACAGCCGCGCCCTCTCTGTTATCCCCACTGGCTGCATTTGAAGCCTCTCTGTCTTCCACCGCCCTGCAGCACATGAAAATTGCCTTGAAGGTGTCCCTGAAAGCTGTCATTGTGTACGCATACAGGAAGGGGTTGACAGCAGAGTTGGCATGTGACAGGATAATGGCAGTGAGCAGCAGCTCTAGCGGCACGGGGCAGTGCGGGCAGAGCAGCAGGAAGCAGTTGATTATGTGGAGCGGGATCCAGCAGACTGTGAAGAGAAAAAGAACCAGAAAAAGCGAAGTAGCAGTCTTCATCTCTCGCCGCATGCTGGCTGCAGCCCTCATTTGTCCCTCCACTCTGCTACTTTGCTCAGATGCGATGCGCTTCACCTGCCGCTTGACCGTGACAAAAATCTGGGCATAGATGAGGAACATGATCACCAAGGGGGCCAGCACACAAGCAAAGAAGTTGAAATAGACCATGTAGGTCATGTCCACCACCAAGACAAAGAAGCAGTAGCCTGCATCAGGCGGCGTCTTGTGCCAGCCCATCAGAGGCACAAGCCCAATGAGAAAGGCCAGCAGCCACGTGGTCAGGATCACTAACACAGCGTTGCGAGACGTCATCAGGACGTGGTAGCGGAAGGGCATGAAGATGGCCATGTAGCGATCCACAGCCACTGCCAACAGGCTGAAGATGGAGCTCTGGGTGAACATTATTAAAACGCTCAGCATGAGCAGACACAGGTAGAGATTGTGACGTGGTAAACCGATACCCGTCAGGATGGCACAGGGGATGGCAATCGCGCCCACGCAGATGTCAGCGACTGCAAGTGAGACCAGGAAGTAGTTGGTGACGGTGCGTAACTTGCGGTTGAGGCCCACGGCAACACAGACCAGTAAATTGCCAACTGCAGAGAGAAAGGCGATGACGAGCTCAGCCGCCGTGTACGCTACATTAGGGAAAATCACCAGATCAGCAGGCGGAGGTGAAGGAGGAAGTAGGGAGGAGGTGGCGTTGGAGGAGGAAGGAGTTGCGGAGTTCCGGAAAGGCTGCAGGAAAGGGGAAGACTGATGGGATGCATTTCTAGTTTGGTGGAAAGTGTAGAGGTCCAACAATGCAGCAGTGTTCTCCATGGTCATCCTGAAGAGAGAAATAAGATTCAAGTTAGAAGTCGAGCTTAACTGCTCAGTAGGATGAAATGTAAGAAGCAGTAAAATTACTCACCAATCTACAGCGGTGTGGTTCTTTTGAAAACAAGTGTTTTTCTTACTCAAGAAACTAAGGACTCCATCGTTGTTATTCTGACAGCAGCCATCCTGTCCTCACGTTAAAGCACATTTCTGTTTGAACAAATCTGGAGGACGCGGTTTTATAGAATTCCCTTCTTCCCTCTTGATGTCAGTTAGGGATAAGGGATGTTTGTCTTGTCTTGTTTTGTTTTGCACTCCAAAGAATCAGAGACTGACTGCTACTGGATGGTCATTAACTGATATGAGTGTCTGTCTGGGGAGGCTAATAAATGATTCTTGTCAGTGCAGGGTGGATGATATCAGCACTGACACCTGGGATTGTGGAGACATGTACATGCTTGTGTGTGCGTGTGTCCATTAACTGATAGGGGCCCTAATGAATTTGCCTAATGAATAAAGGTGTCAAGACTCAGTCTTGTTTGTTCCAAATCTTGGCTATTTTCCACTATCCCTTTTGGCCTCATTTAGGAAGTTAATTTGGATGTTTGTTTTTTTTTTTGTCCATGCTGAATTGTGAAGAAAACAAAACTAAAGTTTGGAAGAACTTCTGTTTGCTCTTACAGAAAGCGTAAAGCTGATGAGGTGGATGGAGTATCAAAGAAACAGAAGAAGATGGAAGAGGATGAGAAGAAGAAGCTGGAGGAGCAGTTGAAGGTACCTTGTTTTTTTTCATTTCATTTCCTATTTTGGAGTAAACATCATGTTGTGTTTGGTGACCATGTTTTTAAGATGTTGCTCTGTTTGTGGTTTTTGTTTTTTCGTGGATCTGCAGAACCAAAGCCAGCTGATTTGGGGAATCAAGGACAAACTGAAGAAGTTCTGTTCAACCAACGATATGAAGGAGCTGCTGATTGCAAATGGCCAAGAGGTTCCCTCTGGAGAATCAAATGTGAGAGAGCCTCATCTTATTTCTCTCCCACTGGATTCAAATTGAACTGGCATTAAAAAGACAGACTTATTAAAATGACAACTGTCTGTACTGCAGGTGGTGGACTGCCTGGCCGACGGCATGGCTTTTGGTGCTCTTGAGGCCTGTAAGGAGTGCAAGGGCCAGCTGGTCTTCAAGGGTGATGCCTATTACTGTACAGGGAACATCTCAGCCTGGACAAAGTGTGTGTTCAAAACTGCAACACCCATACGCAAAGACTGGGTCACCCCCAAGGTAGGTCACCTCATTTCAGGGCTCCTTTTGGTTCTTTATAAAGTAATTTCTATGTCAAATCACCACCTGTAGCTTGCGGCAGTATTCATGTCATTGTAATGAAATGCAATGGTTGCATATAGCAGCTGAGTTAAGGTTGAAAATATAGGTATTAATTGGTTTTGTTGATTATATCCAGTCAACCATATGAAGAGTCCTTTAGGTATTCAGTCAGTGGCTGCTAATGTGCCATATTCTTGCTGTGTTTTACTACCTGGAATATTCTGGCTTTATCATTTTAGGAATTCCATGAAGTTCCCTTCCTGAAAAAATTCAAGTTCAAGCGACAGGATAGGGTTTACCCGAAGGAGGCTCCCGCCAAAACCCTTACCGCAGCTAAATCAGAACCCTTGGCGAGTGCTTCCAGTGCCCCGACTGAGCGACTGCCAGAGGGAGCACCTGCAGGTTCGTGATGAAACCTGTATCCCCCCTGTGTGCTGAGCTTGTGATTTGATTCAATGGATGCCTTTAATATGAATGCATTCAGTCTTATTTTTAACTTTGATTGCTAGATTAAGAAAAACACTTTATGTATGTAATATGCCAAAATATCTTTTAAATAAATAATTACATTTCAAATAAACAGAAAACAAACTGCCATGGCTGGTTGAATTTGAACACTTCCATATAGTGGTATTGATTTAATATGTGTGTTTTTTTTTGGTTGCATAGACAAACCTCTTACTGGTATGAAACTGTTGGCTGTGGGCAAGCTAACCAAGAACAAGGATGATCTAAAGGCTGCTGTAGAGGAGCTGGGCGGAAAGATTACCGGCACAGCCAATAAGGCCTCTGTCTGCCTCAGCACCAAGAGTAAGTAACCAATCAAAAAATTCAGAATGACCAATATGTGGGCCAGTTAGTGTCTTCAGTTCATTTTAAAATCGTATTGAATCAAATTTAGGAATGTAATGTCTTCTTTATAACATGTAATATAACTTCTTTATCACACCTGCTTCCTCCTCCTGTTTCCACAGAGGAGGTGGAGAAGATGAGTAAGAAAATGGAGGAAGTGAGGGACGCTGGCGTGCGTGTGGTCTCTGAGAATTTCCTCACAGACATCAAGTCGTCAGGTAAAGCCCTCCAGGAACTGGTCTCCTTGCACGCCATCTCACCCTGGGGTGCAGAGGTCAAAGTTGAGGCTCAAGCTCCGTCTGCGGCCTCAAAGTCTGGAGCGCTGCCTACCAAGAGCACCGGCAGGGTGAAGGAGGAGGAAGGTAAAAGATGTTTGTTGCTGTTATTAATGCACGTGCTTATACATGTTTGTCCTAATGTTAGGTCATGTTTTAGGGGGGTGAGTCATCTATACTTGTGTTATAGCATTGGACTGTCGTGTTCTTTGGAGTATATTTGTATATTTATAAATAACTGCATCAAATCTATTACAGGTGGTAGCAAAACCAAGAAGATGAAACTCACAGTCAAAGGAGGAGCTGCTGTGGATCCAGATTCAGGTAGTCATGAGTACCCCGCATTGAAAACAGGATTTCTCTGTTCCTTTCTCTTTTTTGGTCTTCTGACCTTGACTAATGATTTGGTTTTCTCAGGTCTGGAGAACAGTGCTCATGTCCTGGAGCAGAGTGGGAAGATGTACAGTGCTACGCTGGGTCTTGTGGACATTGTCAGAGGAACTAACTCCTACTATAAACTGCAGCTGCTGGAGGATGATGTACAGAAGCGGTCAGTGTTGCAACAGAAAATCATTTCACTTCTTGTCTTGTAGTGCAGAGGTTATTAAAAGGTACATTCAAGTCAGTTAATGAGGCATTTTTCCCCCCATTATTCCCTTAATGGGGGAAATCATTCAAACTCCACTATCTCTTACACTGCCAATCATTCATGTATGTGCAGGTACTGGGTGTTCAGGTCATGGGGCAGAGTGGGTACCACCATTGGAGGCAACAAGCTGGACAAGTTTCATGACAAGAACTCTGCCCTGGACAACTTCCTGGGTGTCTACAAAGAGAAGACGGGCAATGACTGGGGCTCCTCCAACTTCACCAAATATCCCAATAAGTTCTACCCCCTGGAGATTGACTATGGACAGGTACACACAACACACACGCATACACACAAAACTAGAAAGTAGATACAGTATGTTTTCTGTATCTAATTAAGTTTTTTCCTGTGGTCATATTTCTTGACAGGATGAGGAAGCAGTGAAGAGGCTGACGGCCACTGCCGGCACCAAGTCTAAGCTTGCCAAACCGGTCCAGGAGCTGATCAAGAATATATTTGACGTGGAGAGCATGAAGAAGGCCATGGTGGAGTTTGAGGTCAGACTTTTTCATTTGTTTGGGCAACATACGTGGGTGTGTACATGTGAGAGAGAAACCACATTAGGCAGGTCTAGTTTGTTACAGCCTGCATCATATCACATCTTGTGGCAAAGTGGGGAGCTTTTGTTGAGATATTATTTTTATAATTTGATGCCATGGACTAAAATATGATATATGTGACTTTGAACTCCTATGTTTCTGTTACCAAAGCCAGCACCATCAGTCCTGTGTTGTCATGTCTACACTTTTATTATTAAAGCTTAAATAATTAAAGCTAGCAGTAAAGCAACTACAATGTGAAAGAGTATTCCACATTTCCATCTCAATAGAACATCATGTTTTTTTTTATATAGAAAGTAAATTGTGCATTCAACTTTTTAGCAATAGTTTTAATCCATCCCAGTGTGTGCATTATTATTTTATGTGTCCCACATGCATATAGCTTATCTCTCCTTTCCTTTCTTCAGATTGACCTCCAGAAGATGCCCCTTGGAAAGCTGAGTAAGAGGCAGATCCAGAGTGCCTACGCTCTCCTCACTGAAGTACAGCAGGTCAGTAACCAACACACTAGACTCTTGTGATGAATTTGTGACATTACTAGTAGAAAGTAGTGCTTCTGTGCCAGTGGTTGGACCAGATATCCATAGCAAACGTTTGACTATATTGGGCTTTTTTTTTTTATCTTAGGCTGTGTCAGATTGTCTGCCTGAGTCCCAGGTACTGGATCTATCCAATCGCTTCTACACCCTGATACCTCACGACTTTGGTATGAAGAAACCTCCACTGCTCAACAACCTGGACTACATTCAAGTAGGGACACAAATACTGTATCCTAGTGTACATTTTTCTCTTGTTTTATAAATGCATGGAGTATAAATGGATCTCACAACATCCACATCTATCACTGTTCAGGCTAAAGTTCAGATGCTAGACAACCTGTTGGATATTGAAGTGGCATACAGTCTGCTGAGAGGAGGGGCCCAGGACAATGAGAGGGATCCCATCGACATCAACTATGAGAAACTCAAAACCAAGATTGAGGTGAGGAGTGTAACTCCTGGACGGTGTGCAAGATGATTTATTTTTCCCCATTGTCCTCTAAGAATAATGTTCAGATTGGTCATTGTATGAAGAGATTATGTATCGAAAAATTACAGTGTGCTATATATTTGTTATTTCACAGGTTGTTGACATGACTACAGAGGAGGCTACAATCATTACGCAGTATGTTAAGAACACCCACGCTGCTACACACAACACTTACACGCTGGAAGTGCAAGAAGTAAGTCATTTGAGGAATAACTGTTTTAACATGAAAACTGCTTCATATGAATTTTATGTTACAAATGCTTAGTTTGTACAAATCTTTGTTTAGAATTACTGATTCTGTGTGCACCTTTGTTGTCCAGCATAAATTACCATTTCACTGTTTCCTTTCTTTTTTCTCATCTCTTAGATCTTTAAAATTGTTCGAGAAGGAGAGCGCCAACGATACCGTCCCTTTGAGGAGCTACACAATCGCCAGCTACTGTGGCACGGTTCTCGCACCACCAACTATGCTGGTATCTTGTCTCAGGGTCTTCGCATTGCCCCTCCAGAGGCCCCAGTGGTGAGTTTTAGTTTGCGGTTAGGCTGAGTCCAAGTTTGTGGGTAACCAAAAGCTGTACCTCCATTTGTTCTTATGCAGCAATGTAATACCTTCGCTTTTATAAATACCAATATTCTGTCATGTTTTTAGTTGATTTCTCTGCTGTTCAGTCCTATATTACATTGCCGCTTTGCTTCATTTTCTCTAGACTGGTTACATGTTCGGCAAAGGTGTGTACTTTGCCGACATGGTGTCCAAGAGTGCAAACTACTGTCACACCTCCCAGTCAGACCCTGTAGGCCTCCTTCTGCTGGCCGAGGTTGCCCTCGGCAACATGTAAGTGACGGTCTGAGTTATTCAGAAAATGCCAACCTTTTCTTGGGCTTCAAAAAAATGTGAAGATAATGTAAATTTATACTCTTGCTTTTTTTAATGCAGGCATGAATTGAAGAAGGCCTCCCACATAACAAAATTACCCAAGGGAAAGCACAGTGTTAAAGGTGAGAACTTTTTTGATTGTTAAATGGGATTAGAATTTGTTTTTCACAACTGTGTTGGAAAACTGGTGGTATATTGTTCCTATACTGAGTAAAGAACACAGTGACAGAAAACATATCCCTACACAACCGGTGCCCCTATTTCTAAACAGCAGATTAATGTAATTGGCTAACTGTGCTGCATAAGTGTGACTTTTAATGAGTAAATGTTATCATCTTGAAACCACTGTCACTGCCGAATTACAAATAAATAGTAAATGTATAATAAAATATAATACAATACAGAATCGCATACCACCCATGTGCTGTTGGTAGAATGTTTTGGCATAGAAATATTTGCTTAATAATGTGTTATTTAGCTGATTTGCACAATTTGTTTTCTTGAATACAAGTTGTGTTGCAACTCAAGTGCCTCTTGTTAATAATATATAGAAGTTTGATTTGTGTTCTGCTTCAGACTTTCATTCATTAACTTTTTTTTCTTGCAGGTTTGGGTAGAACTGCTCCTGATCCCAGTTCTGCTGCCACTTTAGACGGGGTGCAAGTGCCTCTGGGAAAAGGAGTCCACACTAACATTGATGACACAAGTCTACTGTACAACGAGTATCCTTTAACACTGACCACCTGGTTTATGAGTGTAATAATAATTTTGCCAAATGACCCCACATTTTTCCTGCTTTGCCATATAATTAACTATTTAATCAGTCAAAGATTTAGTCAGTGCATGTTGTTCTTGACATTGAATAAACTGACTTTGATTTGACTGTGTTGTCAAGTTCTCACAACATGACATTTAGCTTGAATTTAGACCAAATTTCAAAATTAGATTGATCTTAGATGACCTTTTACATTTGGGGAGGTCTGTGGTAAAAATAGAAGGGTTCTTTTCTAACATCCTGATCGATCACTCTGAGGGCCAATGGTGTTCTGACATAAACAGACACGTAAATCACTGACTTAGAGTGGTGGTAGCCTATGACTGTTGAGTTTAAGACAGGACAAAAATAAAAACAGGCGTTTAAACCTCTGTGTTTGGTGTTCTTCTTTCACAAAATGTAAGATTTACACTACAGGGCCGTCAGTTCATATTCTCCTGCCTTGGATGTATTTTTGTTCACCTCGCATGTCAGTAATTTGTGTGAAATTTCCTCTTATTTCACTGTGTTGGTCATATTATCTGTATTGTCATTGTTTTCCTTAACCGCTGCTCCTCCAGGTACATTGTGTATGATGTAGCGCAGATAAACATGAAATATCTCCTGAAGATCAAGTTTAACTACCAGACATCCCTGTGGTGAGAGGTGCTGTTTCCGAACCCTCTTCAGTGAAAACAAAGACCACTGTTGCCTCCAAACGCTTGGGCTTCATTCTCTGCAACAGAAGATTTTCAGCAAAGGGGCTGTGCTTTACCACGCTTTACAGTGGTCATTGGAAATCTCTAGTCACTTTATTGCTTTTTCATCAGGTTTACTAGCTGGCAGCCTTCCTTAGTGATGAATTAGGTACTTAAATACCTACTTCAGAGTTGCTCATAAGACAGACACAGAACACAGTTCAATGTAGTGGCTGAGGCACGGTGCACACTACATAGAAAGCTTTTGATTTAGAAAATGTTAGTAGTTTTCTGTTACACATGGTAATCTCGAAAGGATCTTATGTCTTCATTCTTTAATAAATCTGTAGTTAATAAGGCCTAGTACTGCAAATTTAGGAGTTTTGAGTTGTGAACAACCAATCTGCGAACATACACAAACCGATAAAATAGCCACTAAGATGAACATTTTGTAGACTGTTGGGTTCAAAGATACTGTACAAGGTTTGACATGTATATATTTGTTTTGTTGTCTCTCAAGCTGTCTTCCTTGCTGAAAATGAAAAATTAAACAATGTGGTTAGTGTTTATGCAAAGTATTCTGTAAAAGGAACAACTGCCGTAGTATGTGGTACACTTTTTCCTAGTATTTTTCTCGCTTACCTCAAACAAAATTAAACATTGACTTATCAAAACGTCATGGCTGGTTTTTGAATTGTTTTATTTTCTTGTATTGCATGTCAGATCCAATTTCAGTTCTGGATTTGGAAGTTATGTAAATTTGCTTGGGCAGGTCCCAGGTCAGGGTGACTTACTAATGAGGACGTTTAACCATTAGAAACCCCTCTGCATATAAAGGCCTACATAAAAGATAGAGTATTAACTAACATAGTTTCCCATTTGAAAGAGGCTTTTGTTTTTCATGAAAGCCATACTGGACATGGTTTTCTCATGCTGTGTATAACTCCAGGTAAAAACAACAACTTGCACCTGGAGGAAAATATTTAAAGTCGAATAAAGCATTGACATCCCTTTCCCAACAATGAATGAAATTTAAGAAAAAATCTGTGACAGTAACTGAAGTGCTGCATGAAACAATGGAGGGATGCTGAGTGCCTGTTCTGACTTTCAATTTTGCATATGAAACGATTTTCCAAGCATTTCCCGGTACGTTTTGTACGGGAAGTGGGATTAATATTAATTGAATATAATTATGTTTATGCATATATAATACAAAGTGATTATTGGTAATTTATAGGATTTTTATTTCTCAAATCGCCCTCCAGATAGCGTCCCGACCCAGAATGCATTTTGACAAGGTCTTTGAAAAAGCGGCGCGGCTAATTCAAGATGGCGGAGATGGACCAGCTGTTAGACGAGAGTGAGTAACAACACAAATTCAAGGAGTTTTGCATTGTAAACACGCAGCGGTCCTGTAGTGATAAAATACATATTTGGTGATAAACTGCTGTCATTGTCCATGGAATGAATATCGCAAGTTTTGGGCAGAGTTCATAAAGTCATTTTTAGACGCAAAGAGATACCGGTCTGTTCAAGTCAGCTAACGCTTGTTAGCACGAGAGGCTAACCATAGCTAATGTTGGAGTTGAGCAAGTTACTTTAGCCCAACTGGGTAAACAAATAACGTTAGCTTAGCTATGAGCTAACGTCTGCTAGCCTTAGATCGTAAGCAGCAATAACAAAAGGACTGCTCCAGCGTCTCTATTGCCAAAGTACACACGCTAGCTACTAGCTATCTGTTTTGCTGGGCATAGTTTTAAGTCTTCCGTGATACATTCCTTACATTTAACGTTCGTTAGCGCTGGTTAACGTTACATGGTAACGCGTTGTGTATCATTTTGACAAGCTGGTGAAGGGAAACTAGCCAAGTTATTTGGCTTTTAACAGCTAAAATAGTCATTTCAGTCGATGTGAACGCAGTTAACATAACTAAATATTATCTCCAGGTTGTAACATAGTGTAACGTTAGCTTGTTTATCTCATTTCGTTGATATATGTCCAGCTGATGTTATGCCCGTGCTTGACAGCTCAAATTGGGGGTTAAGGCCTAACTGACTGCGTTAGCTATATCTAACTTCAGTTAACCTACCCTACCTGGCTGCTGTCAATGTTTAAAGGACAGTCTCATAGACGTCAGTAATTTTCAGACGTTTTCTTTGATAGCTGGTATAAACGTATAATTAACTTAAAACTTAAGAGCATGGCCTAATTTGCTTTTTATCACAGTGACATGTTTAGTTAAACATTTACAGCATTTTATAGTTAGTCAACTGTGTTTTCTAATGTCATCAGTGTGTTATTAGAGATTGATGTAGCCCAATTTGTCCTTTTCCTCAGGCTCTTCAGCAGAGGCACTTGTCAGTCTAAAAGGTATGTGGGCAGTATTGTATATTTTTAAATGAGTAGTTCCCACTGCGATCTTATATCTGGTGTCCTTACACTATTTTGAATAAAGGCATCATTTTTTTTTTGTTTTTACAGAAGGGAGTTTGTCCAACACTCTGAATGAAAAGAACAGCTTCCCAAGAGCTCACAACACCAGGGGACGACATTCCTCCCTCACAATGGACACTGTAAGAGACATGCTGTTAGTTTGTCAATTTTGAAACTTGGTAAGAGGAAGCAATAGAGAAGCTTCTGTCATACACAATATTATGAATGCTAAGCTGAAAAACATTGAATAAAAAGCCAGTTAATATAATGCAATAAAGTACAACACACATACCAGCTTTACAATTTTCAGTACTGTGGACTCAAAATGATTTTGACATTGTCTAAATTGAAATTGCAAAAAAAAAAAAAAAATCCCAGAAACTGGTTTGAAGACATGTAATGAACTAACTTGGTATTTTCTAGTATAGGGTTAATGGTCTATATTTCCAGTGTTTAATCTGCAAATTACAGTATACATAGTAGGCTCTTTCAAGTCTGAATTGATTTATTTTTATTTATTTAACCTGTGTTTAACAAGGAAGTCTCTTGAGATTCACTTTCTCTTTTACAAGAGAGATCTGGCCAAAATGGCAGCTTAGAGTAGTTTGCACAGAGTCAAATAAAAATGTACAACATTAGCACAAAAACATAGGACCTGAGAGGCATACAGGTGAGTGCGATATTTAAAACGGGTACATTCTTCATAGATGTGAATAATTGAATGTCATTGTCTGTTACACAGTAATTAAGGGGTTCTTGATGATATGGAAGTGTTGTTGTTGATTATATGGTCAGTGTCCATTGATGATCTTATCAGCCGCTGTTAATTGTTTTCTTTGCAATCGTCTCCAGCTGAATAGTTGTCTTTTTGCACCAGTGGGATGTGGAAATGCAGATTTGGAAGCAATATGTATTCCACATGCAACTGGTCTGTACGTGGTTTAGTGCAAATCTATGGTTTTGTTTTGCGACAAAATAAAAGCAGTAGGCAGTATTTGTCCCACACTTCAGGAAGCTGTGTAGAAAATACTGCAACCCAGAGCAACATGTGGCTGTGTTCTTGAGGTGGACATTTTCATCTCACCAGGAAATTCTCTGGGTCAGAATGGCTCTCACTGGGGTGTTAAATTTGAAGCTGACAGCTCCCTAATTTAAAAAAAACAACATTGTTTGCCTGAATACTTACTGAGTATGCTCAATACTGAGTATGACTGAATTCGGTGTCTATCTGCAAATCGATTTCTTTAAAGTAAACATTATTGGCACTATTCATTATCTCCTGTCCACATTCGTCCTTCCAGCCCACACGGAGCTCAAAGAGGAGCCGTTTGTTTCGGGAGGAGGATGAGCAGCCCCAGCAGCGTCTCCCCTCCAGATCCCCTCGGAGGAGCCAAAGGGTCTCCACCACACCACAGGTAAAGACTACACATCATGAAAGTGATTCATATGGAAAAGAATAATTTGTCCCTTCCTACTCTCCCATTGCGTTTGAGGATCGCGTAGAATGTGTGGAGAGAAAATGTTTGGCAGACACTACAACTTTAGTTAATGGCGCTTGTTTTGGTTCCGGAAGTCGCCTTGTGATCGCACCTGAGCTGTGTGAGGGTGTGTGTGCTCTACAGTAAGTATTTCACAGCGGAAGTGAGCCTACCCGCGCTGCAGCATTAGTTTTACTATTGCATTTGTAGTCCATGACTGAAGCAAGCATAAAATGGTAATGTTTAATTATCTTAGCCTACACTAGCAAAAGAAGAGAGAAACGATGATTGGTCTGAATTTGGCCATTTAACCAAATTCTTGATTCAGTCATTCATCACATTACAACCAATGTCACCACTGTTTTCTTAATGTTGAATTTTGTTTTCTAAGCTATCCTCTTTGTCTATTCAACTAATTGTGGCTACATCTTTTGCCATTTACCGTTCAAGTTGTTTTTTCTTTTCTTTTTTAATTGAAGAGTGGACAGTTAATGGCTAGCCTCAATGTCCATATCACCATTCCCAGTAGCTGCTTTACAGTAAGGATGAAAAACACAATGAACACAGTGAGGCTCCCAGGACCTGCAAGAGATTTGCCTTTTGTCATAGAAAATGAATTGGGAAGCAACAGCAACCCCTAGCTTTCTGTGTTTCTTCCTGTGGTTTGCTTGTAGTAAGCTTTTAATGTGAAGCAACAGAGTGTTTTGAAGATCAATAATGGCTCCAAAATGCATCAAAACAAAGTGTATCAGAAAACAATGAGGCTGCTGAGTTGTTAGATGAAAGTAACAGACTGTGGTATGGAGTAAGATTCGACTACATGCCGCTACCTCTCCTTTGTTAAACAGTAGCTACAAAGGTAAACAAAGCAAACCTTTTTAAAAATGGTGCTTTCTCACAAGTCTCCTGCTTGACCACACATGTTCAGCCACTCAAATTATAATGATGATTTTATAGCTTGGTTGCTGGAACAAGAAGTTACTGATGTGCCTGTGAGTGAATCATTTGTGGAAAAGTTGCTGTGCACAGTGGAAGAATAAATGAGTTTGTTTAGGATAATCCTACTTAAGGTGTTTGTTCAATTTATTAAATGTATTATTTTACAGAATATATACAGTATATTCCTATATGTGGAATCACTGTTTTAATGTTTGTCTTTACAGAAATTTTCCAATGTGGTGACACCAGATAAGAAGGCATCCCAGAAAATAGGGCTGAGGTTAAGAAACCTCCTTAAGCTACCCAAAGCTCACAAATGGTGCATCTATGAATGGTTCTATTCCAATATTGACAGGTAAAGTCACCTTCAGAAGACAGTCGGTTAATTCAGAGATGCTCTAACAATGTTTAAGCTTTTTGATAATCTATAATTACATTGAACATGGTTTGAAAGGTCACCGGCAATTTGGATTTTCCCAATCAAGAATCAAAAATATTTATAGGACAATGTGTTATCTTATGTTGCGTATTTCTCTCCCAAAAAGATGTTTTCCCTTATTTTCTTTTCCAGACCTCTCTTTGAGGGAGACAATGAATTTTGCCTGTGTCTCAAGGAGTCTTTCCCCAACCTGAAAACAAGAAAGCTGACAAGGGTTGAGTGGGGAACAATCAGGAGACTGATGGGGAAACCTCGACGGTATGCTGCAGTCTTTGTGCCGCCACACCAATTTCATTCATCATGTTTGTCTTCATTTTTGTCAGATATTTTTAAAGTGTGAAATTGTTTTCCTCTCTTTATTTTTTTTTATAATGCCGTTTCCTCAAACAAAGATGTAAAAGAGGTACTATGCTTTGATGCTTTGTTGGCCCGTCCAGGTGTTCGTCTGCATTCTTTGCTGAGGAGCGGACAGCGCTGAGACAGAAGAGGCAGAAGATGCGTCTGCTACAGCAAAGAAAACTGTCAGACGTGTCAAACTGCAAAGACCTTCCAGATGAAATCCCCCTGCCACTTATCATAGGAACAAAAGTCACTGGTAAGTTGACTGAAATGAGCACACACCACTGTCAGCAATTTACAACAGCCAGACAGTCCTTGCTAAATGTTAGGTTGTTATTATCACTGCAGTCAAATGACTGGCAAAGCAACCCAGTTTACATTTTCAGTCTTTGCCTGATGTCTTATCAGAAACAACAATATTTTTATGACTATGTAATGGTCAAATAAGAGAACTGTTAGTTAACCTAAACCCTAATTACAGTGACTGCATCGTTATGTGTAAATTGGCTGATATGGAAATTCAAACCCAACAGGACAAGTAAGGATGTCCCACACTGATCTGTACAATATTACCAGTACGAATTCTGATTTTGCTTTGCCATTTCGTTCCACAGCTCGACTCCGAGGTGTCCATGATGGGTTGTTCACAGGGCAGATCGATGCAGTGGACACCAGTGCTGCCACCTATCGTGTCACCTTTGACCGCAGTGGCCTGGGAACACACACTGTGCCTGACTATGAAGTCCTGGTAGGATTTACCTGTTGCTTTGCTAAGATAACCACTCCACTGTAAGTGTGTTTGAGGTTAGACACGAAACAACTTTAGTATGTCAGTCTTTGTTTACCACCCATACTTTAATACAAATTATAATGCAGTGTCATTAAAATTGTACAACAAGAAATTACAGCTGTACTAAAGGAATTTGATAATGCATTCTTAATCATCCGGTGATACTTGTGTTTTCCAGAGCAATGAGCCCAATGAGACCATGCCCATTTCAGCCTTTGCTCAGAAGCATCGGACATCACGCTACATGCAGAACCTCATGACTCCGCCTAGAGGGCCTTACCCGTCCGCTACCGCTCCTGTCCTCATGGTACTGTAAACCTTCATCTAATGACAGATGTACATGTGCTGCATGTTGCACTTGCCCTCGCTGTCTCACAGTTGTTAATGATATTTGTGACTAATTTTAATCTGCTTTGGATGTGAGAAAGTTTATCTACTGCAACAGCTGCTTGGCCAGGCAGCCAGTAATCCTGAGATGGTTTTGTGCGACATATGTAGTACAGGCAGGCTGTAAATGTATTCATGCAAAAGTATATTTAGATGTGCTAGTCAGTAGATTTACTGTATGAGGACACTTAAGGCAGTGAACATCAAATCATCATTGAGAAAAAGATTCAGTTTTCTACTACACAAATCTTTAAAAACTTAAATCTAAAACATTAAATCTAAATTTTCTGTTATCTGCTCTTCGCTTTCTGTCATCAATCAGTTTGAGATTTAATTGTTAAGAAAGTAAATAAAAAGAAATTGATCAATTGACAGCACACCAATGTTTAAACAGTGGGCATCATACTGCAACTAGAGAACAAGTCTTTAGAAAAATTGCAGATCTCTCCTCTAAATTGCTTATGAAGATAAATGACTAACATTTTTTGAAATAACAGGACAATGACCCTCTTATCAACCAGTCACCATGGAGGAACAAACTGCCCGGTGCTGAGGGAGATACTCTGGGAGGATTTCCTGTCAAATTCCTTGTCCAAGTGGTAAATATTTCCTGTCAAATTCCTTGTCCAAGTGGTAAATACTTCCTGTCAAATATTAAAATCTGACAACTTTGTAACACTTTGTTCTAACAAATCCTTTGTCTTGTTTTTTCGTGACTAGACAAGGCTGTCCAAGATCCTCATGATCAAGAAAGAGCACATCAAGCACTTGAAAGAAATGAACACAGAGGCAGAGAAACTGGTACAATCATCATAACTTTAAAAAAAACAAAAGTGGCTTCAATACCTATTAAATGTTTCTGAGATGCATGCATCAAGCCTGACCAAAACTGTGATTGTGTTTTTGTATTCAGAAGTCATACTCGATGCCTATTGACCTAGACTTCCAGAAGCGATATGCTACCACAGTGCTTGAGCTTGAACAGCTCAATAAAGATCTCAACAAGGTGCTTCATGAAGTTCAGCAGTTCTGCTGTGAGGTAAGTCAATAGATGCACTTCAGTCCCATCAAAAAGTATTGCCCCTGAAGCAAAGTACAGGAAAGTATTCATACCTGTGATATTTCATGCCCTGTTCTGATATTTCTAGCTTCTCACTTCCTAGTCAGTCTGGAAAAATTAACTCCCATCCTGTTTAAGATGTGAATCACCAATATGTCTGTCCAGCTTGCTCCAGATCAGGGCATGGTTCCAGCTGACCATCCCACAGAGCTGCGGCGGCGTTGTGAAGATGAGGCCCAGCAGATGGTGCAGCTGAGCAACTCGCTGAAGGACGGACAGCAGAGTGGGACAAACCTCATCTCCCGCCTCACAGCTCTGCTGCTACAGATCAAGGTAGAAGATATATAAACGTAATATATGTCAGGAGGACAATGGTTGTATGTAGTTTTTTCTCTCTGGTTTTGTCAGTTGGTTCATGTTGCAGCATATTTGACAGCAACATCAATAGTCTGTTGTGAACTTTTTTTAACACCTTTTGTACGTAGACTGAACAATATTTAAATAATAGACTAATATTTTGATAACCTGTTCAATACTCAATTGTGCCTGATTTTGATTCAGTGTCTGGCAGATGGAGGAGACCTGAATTCATTTGAGTTTAAGTCTCTAACAGACTCCCTTAATGACATCAAGGCATCTATTGATCCCTCCAACCTCAGGTAAAAAGACCCTGCAGGGTTTCTAACTACACTTCTTAGTCACACTACATGCAACAGTGAATGGGATGGTTCATAGTTTTCTATCTGTGAATGGCATATATGAGTTTCTTTTTTGATATTATCAAATCACCATTCAGTCAGCCTCAAAGCACTGAACATTTCTGATACTATTGTCTTTTCTGTATTTCTAGTTGCTTCCAGAATAATGTCGAGATCCATGTGGCACACATCCAGAGCGGCCTTAGTCAGCTGGGCAATCTGCATGCATTTGCTGCCAACAACACCAATGCAGTCTGAGTACCTGCATTGTCCACACACGGAGGTGTGGATCATTAAAATCGTCTTTTTGAGATGGTGCTTTACCTGAACTGTTTAAGGGACTGCAAACAAAAGCTCATGTGGATGTTGTGGACCACCACCATACAATCTGAAGCGTTGTGCTGACGGGAGGGAGGACGGCATAAGTATTTTACCCACCCATTTTATTGTATGAAAATGTTGGTGCACCCAATCGAACACAAACCTGAAAGAGTCTCCAATCTCCAATCCACATCTCCAAACTCAATGGTTATTTATTGGTTTCATGTGCCAAACATTGATTCTTACAGTTTTTATAGTCCATATTTATTTATTTTTAAGTAGGTGTGTATGGTTATGAAACAATATTTTGCTATCTTCCCCCCTGTAAGTGTTCTGTTGCTCCACTGATGGTAAGCACAGGGAGGCTAAAGAATGTTTTATAAAATTGTTTATTGTAGATAATTGTACAATATCTCTTGATTATTAGGACTATCGTCAACATTTCTGCTGTGTATTCAGAAATGGCTTTTGTAATTTTGTGTGCACTGAAAAGAGATTTTGGTATTTTTATAAAGGAGAACTCTGGGGTTTTGATGCCTTTTACTCCCTATGACGATATTAGCATTTCCATATTTGGCATGGCTGTTGCTGCAACCCCCACACTAAGCCTGCATCACTGATGTAACCTCTAAAATTCAAGTCATCAACAGTTTTTTCCTAGAGAATCTCCTTTTTCAGTTTTGTAAAGTTGTATATGAGAGTGCCTCAGGGCAATTGTATATAAATGTTTGTCTTTTTATATTAAACATAATATTGCAAAGCAGTATATGGTCTTCTAGTTTTTATTAACAGATGAAACCAATCAACAGGTTTTTTGGGGGGGTTTTTAATTTTTTTTTAGAATCAACAGTTTTAATACTATTTTACAATAAATACACATTTTCCTTTACACAACTGTAATACTGCCTCTTATGATACATGTAGCTTCCTTTATATCTACTATAATACATCATATAAAGCCACCAAAGCCGACCATGGCCTCGTTTTCCCAGTCAGAGTCTGAGTCAGTGAAGTCCTGTGCTTCAGTGGCATGGATCGGGGAGAAGTGACTGAACCTGTCCCCTGTGGCCCTCACGTGTGGATACTGGATTTGGCATCCATTATCCTTTGGTGATGACCTGCTGAAGTTATTCTGGGTCGGGATGGGAGGAATCAAAACTTTCATCTCTGGCCCAATGGTCTTGTTAGGAGGGAAATTGTCATACTCCACCAGAACCTTTGGGCCCTGGTTGCCGATCATGTTGGCTTCGATCTTGGGATGGTGCTCGTTCTCCTTGGGATACAGATGGACGTTGCAGCACGGGACGTTGACACTCAGCTCGCGTCTTTGCATCTGCTCAGGCTTTGCTCTGATTCCCTCCTTGTCATAGATGCAGGAGATGGACGTGTGTTCATAGCTGCTGGGTTTAGTGGGTATACTGGTTCTGTGAGTATCCTCTGTGTTTTGGTGAACTGTGGGTCTGAAACTGTCCTCCAGTCCAAAACCTCCTATCCTGTGTGCCTCAGCTCCATGATTGTTGTCATAAACTGAAAGAGAACAAAAAATAATGTAGCAGTTAGTTCTGAAATGAAAGAAACGTTTTTCACATTGCTCTCCCTACACTGGACAGAGTAATAGTTTTCAAGCAACTTATTTTATAAACTCTGACTTTAAATCAAGTGTTGAAATACATTTAGGAAGATATGTCAGCAGTAAATATTACAGTTACCTAATTAACAAATTAAATGGAATGATTTTTTTTTTTTAAATGTGTGGAAAAACTACACGAGCAGACCCACTTGATGCTTGAGTGAAAAAAAAGTGAAAAACAAAAATCTATGACTGTAATAATTACCTTTCTCTGGGCCCATCCTGCTCTGGAGCTGGCTGAAGGGGCCAGCTGCTGGCGGGTTGGCGACCTTCATGGACACCGATGAGCCAACTTGGCGACGAGACTTGGCCCTTCTGTTCTGAAACCACACCTGGAATTTGTTGGGGGGAAACAAACAAACGTGAGGACAGTTGAACCCATATTGAAAATTCATACCACAATTTTGGATGAACCATTTGACATTCTGAGGTGAGATTTAAACTAGACATTACCTGAATTCTGGACTCCGGTAGCCCAGTCAGAGCCTCCAGTCTCTCCCGTAGGTAGATGTCAGGATATTTAGTGTCTGAGTAAACTTTCTCCAGCACCTCAATCTGCTGCTGGGTGAAGTTTGTCCTCTTCCTCCTGTGGGTCAGTATTGCCACGCATTTATCCGCCCTCGGTACTGAGTTTGCGGAGCTGAAGTAGTTTGTGGCATCTGACGCTCCATAATCTGAAAAGAAAACGCACAGTTAATACCGTTAGATGAGTAGGAGTCATAGAAACATGACACTGGGCCTGTGCGTAAATTACGCACAGAACCAGCTGTAAAGTTACGCAGCCAGCCACCAACCTGAGTTCACCATGCTGTTCATCTGCAGAGGTCCTTCGTGATACATCTGGAAATTATTCAGATCCCCGACGCGCATATTCCCATGAACTGAAGACATGTTCCTCAACGTCTTATTTCCAGCGACTGACTGGGTTTGAGACCTGCGCGCTCGCTGGGGTTAAATCCCCCCGTGATCAAAGGTGATGCTGCCTGTATGTGTGAATGGGGCAACCATCAGAGCCGGCTGGCACTCCAGCGCTCGTGCAGCGACTTCAGACGTCTGCAGGCCGGTGGAGGTGTGAAGGCATCACACCTGGGACGGTGGAGCGGCCGCAGGTCTCTTTAAAGGGGCTTTAATGGAATCTGCATGCTCAATACACATCGGCAGTGAAAACATTTATCCGCTTTGGAATGGATAAAGCAATAATGGACCTGCAGCCTTCAAAGAGAGACATTCGGAAACTGCCATTTCCTCAGCGGGCCAGAGCCTCACAAGGGCTGCAGTTTGCTTCTTGATAACAGAAAGGGATACATTTGTCTGCTGTATCTAATAATCTCCAGTCAAATGCCACATTATTTTGCAAAGAATATAAACATGTATCCATATATTTCAACAACTGATTGTAGGAGGTTCTACACTATGTGGCCAATTCCCTATGCTCTATATGCATTAGGTATTTGTGGACATAATGAAACAATACAATACATATTGAGTATATTCTATTGGTATAGCAGGAGGACACTCAACAGATAAATAATTGTTTTCAAATAACTTAAAGCACATGTTATTCAAAATGTATTTAAGTCCTCCTGACTGTGATTTTGTAACTACACACGTATTTTTTTCTTTGGTGATGGTATCTTTGCTTTAGCCTTAAATGTCAAATAATATAAGTTTATAAAGATCTAGGTCTTTAGAGGTCTGATCCTCAATTCTGATGTGTGTGTAGGGAATTATGCTTCCTGTCTCCTTTCAGTGGCAACAAAGTTAATCTCAATACACAAACCTCCACAAAAGTACCCAGGAGTGGGCACTTGTTATTGAATGGGTCACCCTCATTTGATTCAGAGGGGGATCAAGTCGAGAGGTAAGGTAGCGCCACAGACAGACTAATTTGTTCACACATATTTGGACAAGATTTGCAGGAGTGAGCTTTTATCGTTACAGGTACTTTTAATAACTGGATTGTTAAAAATCAACTGGGATTAGTTGATTTTTTTATGTCAGGTGATTTTTGTACAACCTTGGGCAATTAGATTTTATGCATCATATTTAATTTGTTTGGGTGTGGGGTGACATGATTATTGCAATATAAAGTGATAAAGTGCCAGACTTTTTACTGCATCCTCATTCATATGATTTGTGGGATACAGCTGTAACTGGGTTTAAGTCATTGAGGAGTAGATTGCATTTTTGTCTAAATGAGTCTAAGTTAGCATTAAACTATCATGCTCCTGAAAGACACCAAAGGTTTTCTCTGGTTATTTCCTTGTTGATCTCTGTGGGAAAATGACTTGACAGCCATCGTGTCATTTCACAGCCACAACAGCACTTATTGATCTCTGTACTTTGACACATACAGCATTGTTCAGATAGGATGTGCTTGTTGGTAAAGCCATTCACAGTTCACAGGGTTGCTTTGTCTGAGGGCCCTAATTGGGTATTGCCTGTGTGCACACACACCAGATTGCTATGCTAAAATAAGGCTGTTGAAGTTCCTGATCTTTTGTAATGGACAATGACAGGTTTTCTGGGAGCTAGATGAAATGAACAGCAAATGTCTTGTACATTCTTCTGTGGCCACAAAGCTCTTCAGTCATGGCCAATGAAAAATATGAATTCAGCTTTACAAATGCAGGGAAATTGTAATGTATTTTTAGTGTTAGTGTTTGTATTTCATCAGAATTTTCAGCTTGGCAGTCCATGATATAAATGTGACATTTTAATTAGATAAAATAATTCAGTTCTAAGCTGATTAATGCTGAAATATTGTAGTTAACAGACTGCACTTTCAAACATCAAACAGTAAAAAGACTGTTTTTTTTCTTGGCCGTTTCCAGTTGGCAGCTGCCTCTGTAGTCACAAACAAAAGCATATTCACACCTTTAAAGTCTTACCACTGTTTAACCTACAGTTTGACCTGACCACTATACATTGAAGTGCAGACAGACAGGTAAATTATCCTCACAAGTTTACAGGTATATGTTAAAATGTCAGCTGTCTTATGGGCCTTTGTTATGAGTGCAGTCTTTGTGTATTTGAGGGATGTTTTAAGGAGCTATAGTACATTTATAGTTTCTTAATAGAAATGTGTGCTCAATGTAAAGGCACATTCATATTTTCACAAGCAGTAGTTAAGTGTGATGATTGTTTTGGTTGTGTACACAAGAGTATACATATTAGAGCTGGATTGATAAGTCACCCCAACTGATACATCAACAATCGGTATAAGCTTATTGCAGTTAAACTGGTGTAACAAGAAATGTCAGTACAGAAATGCCAAATATATATTTGAGGTAATTTAGGAACAGTGTTAAATTTGGTTAATAAAGAATTGTGACACAGCTGAAAAATAAACGTGTCAGTGCTCTCTGGTGGACATAGAGTGTAATGGAGGCAGAGACTATTTTTCTTTGCCTTTATAAAAGAAAAATCAGTCAGCCAATATATTGCTGTCATACTTAAACTTTCAAATATTGATACTGGTATTGGCCTTAAAAATCCAGTGTTGTTCATGCTATAGTTCATAATTACTATAAGAAATTAACAGAAATGAATCCATCCCCATCCACTATACCCAAGATATACGTTTTAAACAATTGTTGTTTGAACATATAATAAAAATTGTTTTATTATATGGTTTGTGAATTTTATTACGTTTTATGTTGTTCTATGTTTCATCTGGCTGCAAGACAAATCTACCCTCGTGGACCGTAAAGCTTGAGCTGGTTTAAAAGACAGTGAGATTTGTTTTAAATCAGTGTTGTCATATATGGCCTGGAACAAAATGAAGACGCTTGTGTGTGAGTCTGAATTGTTATTTAATGTGTATTTATTTATTGTTTTGCTTATTATTTGGTCGTCATATTAAATATTTAAATCATTATTGTCTTCTTCAACATCTATTTTTTCTTAACCATTTTAAATTATAGACATACACATATGCAGGCCCTGTACAGACAAAGATGAACGCCAATTCTTCAGCAGTAAAAGGAACATAGGACGTCAAATTTGAAGACATGACATAGGCTATATATGTGTATGACTATTTATTTGCAAGGGATCTTACATTACAACCATAATAAAATATGTGCTAGTTCTTATTTATTTATAATTACGTTTAAATATAATATATGTAGTGGTGTAATTAAAATGATCATGTAATTAAAATAAAATTATTATGTAATTAAAATTCATCATAAAAATGAAAAAAATGCTTTGTTAATATTTTATTTCCCGAGTAAAATAAACAAAACAAAACAAAAATAATTAAAAACAACATTATTTTATCTATCATGTTGTTCTCATACAAATACAACGAAATTTGCTAAATATTCCGTTTTATAACTGTCCCAAAACGTAATTTCTTTAAATAATTATCTTATCGGTTAAAGCGTCGTCATTATTTACATCGGGGTAAAAACTCTCCCGGAACTTCCGCCAAGTCAAAACGGAAGTAGGTACGTGGCCGCTTCAGCTGACAGTCTACATGATGGCGACAGAGGTTCAGAGCGGCGACCTCGACAGTGGTGCTTCCAGCCGGCTCGAAGTTTCCATCGATGGCCTCACCCTCAGTCCCGACCCGGAGGGCGAGCAGGGCCAGGTTGAAGAGCCGGAGCCCAAACCCGCGGAACTCGGGATCGAGACGCCGGGTGCCGCTGAAGGCGAAGATGGAGAGACTGGCAAATCTGCGATAGAGAGGAAATGGGGCTTTCCTTTGCAAGAGCTGTACGGAATGGGCCTTAAATTTTTCAAAGGTATTTTACGTTTGTTATAATCATACAGCTTTAACGCACAGAAACAGCTAGCATCCGATCCGACCGTTAAAAGGTGAAACGAATCGCTCGCAGGCTGAGGTTAGCCGTTTGCTAACGTTAGCTGTTAGCTGTCACTGCCGGGACTGCTGCTGTCAGCCGCAACATTACATTAGCTACATCGCTAACGAGTAGCCAATACCGCTAACGAGCTGTTAGCTGGCTGTTAAAGGTTAAAACAAGCACGGCACTTCCGAGTAGTCCATTTGTGTCTGTGTGTGGCCTGAGAACATTTTAATTCGGCTGTTTGCCTGGCGTTGTCTCCCTTCTGTGTTTCTGTCTTGGGGTTTAGGCAGAATAACCTGGCTTCTCATGAGCTTGTGAATCATGCGACGGCTCCATCAACTAATGTAAGAGTTGTAATTTAATAAAACTGTCCATCCTAACTGAATGGTGGCTCATATTGATTTGTTTTGGAGCTTTAAACACGCCCTGCCCTGCCACCGCTGCTGCTGAAGAGAGCCTGCATGTCAGCTCCTTTCACAGATCTTTCTCTGATAAATTAGACGCTGACTGGATCCTGCTGTACTGAAGGCATTAGTTAGTTCTGAGGATAAAACTCGTCCATAGCCTCAGCTCGATGTCTTTAAAACTAAAAGGGTTGTTTGACCACTAGCCTGTTTTACAGCCTCCTTATAGCCATACCACTCCCTTGCTGCTACTACTCCAACAGGAAATCCAAGAAAATGTGCTTGTGGATTACTCATAGTTGTGTTTTCCATGCATTCAAACTGGAAGGATATTTTACCTGGACAGTCTGAATTAATAGCATCACCTTTAAGACACCGCTTTCATCAGTGTCATCACTTCAACATTGCATACTTTGAGCTCAAAAGACAGCTTGAAACATATATTATAGCACTATATTACTAGCTATAACATCAATTTTAAGTTTGATTATTTGAGTTCTGTCAATCTCACTAAGTAAATAATACTTGTCAAGAAGTAGCAAGTCAAAACAGCACAGTGTATCCAACGTGTATCAGCCTGTCGGATCTAACTTGTCAGCCTTCCAAAACATTTATCAAATAAATATACAGTATATACTCACCTAGCCTTTTAACACAAGGTGTAGTCAATTGTTACTTTGCAAACGTCCTGAACACGTGTAAGCAGTTTTGAATAGAGCACTTGTGATGACTGTGCAAACAGGTTTGGGCCTGGTTGCCACACTGTGCGATAGTAATCTGTGCTTTGTATATCTAGCCGGTTAGGTCTACTTGTGTAACTTGTATACATAAATCTGATTCTTGCCTCCCCCCAGATTGAATATGTTTCAGTGGGATTAAAGTGCCATGAGGTTGTTATTAAGTTATAGAGTGTCCATGGTTTTTTGAAAAGGAGAACGGCTACAATCAACAGAGTAATCGTTATATACTCTACTGTATCATCTTAGAACAAGAATATGATACCCTATATGCTTCTACTGTTTCTACTACCATGTTGTTCTAAGACACAAAGGTGTAATGTAGTACTCACAAGCCATTTTCACTGCAGGACATAAAAGACAAATAAATGCATACTCATTGTTTCCACATTGCTGCTCTCAGATAAAGATGGGAAGGCCTTCCACCCGACCTACGAGGAGAAGCTTCGACTGGTGGCTCTGCACAAACAGGTGTTACTAGGCCCTTATAATCCTGATGCTTCTCCAGAGGTCGGCTTCTTTGATGTCCTGGGCAACGACCGCAGGTAACCCCAGCAGGCATCTGTGTGTCTGTGCATGTGACCTTTGAACTCTGGTACGCGTTCCAGCACTTTTGCTGTTTTTCAGGAAATGCGCACACACGCCTCTCCATTCACTTAAGTGTTAATATAGTGCATTTAACACTTGTGGTGTGCTTGTTGTTCCTTTATGCATTAAAAGCGTATTAAAATCTTTGACGTGAGATTGCCACACACACATTTTGTGTTCACAATTAAATGTTAAAATCTGCTTATGGTTGTAAAAATGTAGCTTCCTTTAGTTTTTTGTTATGTTCTAAAGAAACAATGAGTGTTGATTAAAATTTCCCCTGTTTTGTTTTTGTAAAACAATAATCATAAGTCATTCAAAAAGAAGTAAAAAAATAGTTGATGGATGAGCCCAATTTGCCCAGCTGCCTATATTTTTTTATACCTTAACCTCTGTTCTCACTCTGTGTGCAGAAAAGAGTGGGCTTCCCTGGGTAACATGGAGAAGGAGGATGCCATGGTGGAGTTTGTCAAGCTGTTGAACAAGTGCTGTAACCTCTTTGCTCCCTACATCACCTCACACAAGATCGAAAGGGAGGAGCAGGAGAGGAAAAGGTAATGTGCTCGACTGCAGTTCTCCTGAGGGAGATCCCGTTTCAATTTTCCCTATATGCAGCCAGCAGAACTGTGAAGCAGCAGGGGAAATATTGGACATTTATTGACTGATGGTGTATGAAATGTTTTATTGAATTTGACCATTTGCATAATTTATAATATCCTTCATTACTTTTCACTTCCCCCAGGAAAGAAGAAGAGGAGCGCCAGCGGCAGGAGGAGGAGGAGAGGGAGCGACAGAGGCAGGAGGAGGAGAGACGGAGGCTTGAGGAGGAGGAAAGGCTGAGGAGAGAGGAAGAAGAAAGGAGACAGGCAGAGGAGGAGAGGCTACGGGTTGAGCAGCAGAAGTATGTGTGTTTGCATAATGTGCTTGGGCTTGCATTATATATATTTGACTTCAGCACGACTTCTACGTGATCATCACACTCTCCTGACATTGATATCTACAGGGGTATTGTCTTTTCAGCTCTGGAACTGTGATTCATTGTCAAGCAGGGCACTTTAGGGGGGGTGGGGTCAGTGCTTGGCTTAAACCTGGTCCACAGAGGACAATCTCCTTACAGTCTCACTACGACTCTTCTCTCTATGTTAAAAGCCTATAACTTTCCACTGTCCGCCATTGTCTCCTCTCCGTTTCCTGTGTTTCCTTCCTCACCAACTCTGCTCCTGTGTTCTATTTCCCAGACAACAGATAATGGCGGCATTGAATGCGCAGACAGCAGTGCAGTTCCAACAGTATGCTGCTCAGCAATACCCCAACAGTCCAGAGCAACAACTGGGCCTCATCCGTCAGCTCCAGGAGCAGCACTACCAGCAGTACATGCAGCAGCTTTACCAGGTCCAGCTGGCCCAGCAACAGGTAGTATGTAACATTAACAGAGGGATAGACTTTCACTGATTGATTTTTATTTTTGGATTTTGCAGTTAATAGTGAAGTATTAAGTTTAGGTATTGGCAACATTTTCTTTCAGAGATCCACAGTGTTGAAAATAGTCATGTTTGTAAAATGTTTGAAGTCTGAATGGGTTATTCAGGAAACTGTATGGTAACATTTTGAGATGTTTACATCTAAAAAGCATACTTTTGTGCAGTTGTTAATATTACTCTGGTGTAGTGACACTTTGCTGGTGTGAGACCAATGAAAAGAAAAAAATGTAGACTCAGACAAAAAACATCCATGATCCAACTAAATCTACTCACACACTTCATTATGAGGTACACAATAAAGCCTTTGGTATACAGAAAAGAGCTTGTGCCAAAATGCAATTTCAGAGACTGTTTAAAATGTTGAGAAAAGTTGAGTTGTGACGAGTGCAGTATTGAGCAAGGATAACACCAGGATAACAATTTTAGCCATAATGATGCAGCCTTACATGCATAGAAATGTAATTCATTTGACACCAGGAGTCTGTGCTTCTTCCAACAGCGTTGTAGAAACATAACATTCTTGGTCTGTGTCCCTGGTTTGGTTTTCAATTTCTTGACTCAGTGTTGTCTTCCTTTTGTCCCAGGCGGCCTTACAGAAGCAGCAGCAGCAGGCTGATTTGATGGTGCAGGGCACCCTGGAATCTAGCAGCTTCAACAGTGGTGAACCCATCCACACCTCAGCAGCGGGACCGTTGTGTGCAGCTTCACCACCTGCTGGTGAAGAAGCACCTACAGTCAATGGAGGCCAGTCAGACTCGTACTCGGAGAGCATGGACCGGGAGCCAGAGCCAGAGCCGGCGGAGGAGGTCTCAGAGAATGGGCCTTTATTAGGTTGGTGGGCCGTAGATGTGTTTGTCTTGTTTTAAAAAAACAAAAACTACTGGAGTTGACTTCATGTAGAAAGAATCTACCTATTTTCCTTATTGTGCAGCTAAAGGCTACAGGGCGGCGGAAGGGGGGGGGTCCTCTGTCAAACAAACAAAGCTTTATACCAAAATTGAAACCCGATTCTTATCTGCTGTGTCCTTGTTGATGTGACCTGAAGGGCTGGAACAAGTGACACATTATAGTCTGCTGGTTTAGGTATCATCCAACCACACATTTTGCTTACAGAAGAGTAAGCACTCACACCTGAAGTGAACAAGGCCTGATTCCAAAACCTGCATCCTGAACCAAATTAATCCACTGTGGCTGGCTGCTCACTCTCAAAGTAATGTTATGAGGAAAGATGGATGGATAGCTGCGTATGCAAAAAACAACTCTTTGCCATTGGTCACATGTACACATGCATGCTCTCTGTGACATACAAGCATAAACTGACGACATAGGTGGCCTGTTAGTTAATTCTTCATTCAGTCTGTGTATTCTGCTAGGAAATCACTTACTAGGAAATAAAAATGTAACATTTCTTTCCTAATAGGAAACCTGCATTATCAGATTGTATAAGCACTTATGTACAACAACAGATTGTAAAATGTCTCTTGTCCTTTGATCACAGCCGACTCCCCACCAGTCATAGCTGCTCCCTCCATGTGGACACGGCCACAGATCAAGGACTTCAAGGAAAAAATTCGACAGGACGCAGATAGCGTGATCACAGTGGGGCGTGGCGAGGTGGTGACAGTGCGTGTGCCCACCCACGAGGAGGGCGCTTACCTGTTCTGGGAGTTTGCCACGGACTATTATGACATCGGCTTCGGGGTCTTCTTCGAGTGGACGGATGCTGCCTCTGCTTCTGTCAGCGTGCACGTGTCGGAGTCCAGTGATGAGGATGAGGATGATGAAGGTGAGGTGTGGGTGGGAAGTCTGTGTGAATAAGCCTGCAGTGTTTCTGATACAAATAGTTTCAGGTGCAGCAGCAATGCCAGACCGACCTGTGTTGGTGGTTGTTTTTAAAAACAACAAAACAGCTCCTGGTGAAAATATCTGCTTAAAAAGTCAGTTTTACTTACTGTGATGTTGTGTGTGGGTGTAGGCTGTCCTTCCATAATGTGTTCATGATTATGTAAACAAAAAATATGCTAAACAGACTTATTTTTCCAAGAATTGAAAATAGAGCTTAATAAAGCTGTTACCTTAGTTTCACTATTGGAAATAACATGGTATAGATGGGTTATGATTTGATCTTAGGTTCACAGCCATTTCCTATTGATATACTGTATACCACATACTCTATTTAATGATATGTCAAGTCTTGGTTGGTGGTTATTTCATCTTTTAACTTTGCCACAGAGGCAGTTGCTTTGAATAAGAATGTTTTCTCGGTCATCGGCCTATGGATCAGATAATATTTTATTCTTATCTCAAGTTCAGAACTTGCCCACACCATAGTTAAACATCTCATAGTTCTCCCTGGGGCAGAGGAAGTCCAGTCCTGCTTGTGTTCCAGAGCAGTGGTGGGACTAGAAATGTATTCTGGCAATATGTTCATAAGATATAAGGCAATATCGTGCAGTGGAATTAGCATGGTTTTGTTGGTTAAATAAACTGTACGAATTAGCCTTTCGCAAATATGCCAGTCCTTCTAAACTTCACTTCTGAATGTCTGCTGGAGTAGCAGTTGTGTTGTAATATGTATTGTAACAGCAGTGTGTGTTTTGCAGAGGAGATTGTGTCACATTTTCTCATATACCTCATGTATTTATTTGGTAGTATGCAAGTTTTGTTCAAAATTTGACCCTATAAGTAAGAGACTCTGATACCTAAAGGAGTTTACGATGGTGTAATGTTAGGCCATATTATATGGCATTATATTTGTGCCTTAATCCTGAGTGCACAATGGGAAAATTTGAGCAAAGAAAAAAAACAGTATTGAATTGAAAGATGAGACTCATTGGTGATTCTCTCCGCAACGTGACACATTGTTCTTGTATCCACAGGTGATCCTCCCAATGAGGAGGAGAAGGCGAAGAAGGAGGCAGGGAAGCCCCAGGTGGATGAGATTGTGCCGGTGTACCGGCGGGACTGTCATGAGGAGGTGTATGCCGGCAGCCACCAGTACCCCGGCCGCGGCGTCTACCTGCTCAAGTTTGACAACTCCTATTCACTCTGGCGCTCCAAGAGTGTTTACTACAGAGTCTACTACACCAGATAAGCCTGAATACAGACACAGGGGGAGCCAAGGAGTGTGTATGTTTATATATATATATATATATGTGTGTGTGTGTGTGTGTGTGTGTGTAGCTGGAGATTTGTGTGATGGCAGCCTGTATGTGTGTGTGCGTGTGAGGGAGAAAGTGATACCAGATATATTCTGGACAAAACCACCAGAGGGTGACAAAGAGACACATCTGGAGCCCAAGTTTGGAGATTGGACTAATATGTGTGTATACGTGTCCCAAGATACACCCATTCTAGAGCCCATCATCGAGCCCTTGGAAGAGGAGTGTGTATTCCTGTTGTATATTCACCACCTGTCCTTGCTGCGCTGACATAGGCCAAGCTGTAGGACTTTGCTGTCATATTGTATTAGACCACTTCTCACCCTGGGCTCCTCTTCTGTCACCACCCCAGCCCAACACTGTCCAACGTGGCCTTTTGGCTGCTTCTGCCCTGAATGACGCTTTCATAACGTTCATGAACGGAAACGTGGTGAGTCCAGCGCTCTGTTAGCCAACGTTTCCTGTTTGGTGGTAATAGTGGTTGTTTATCCGACAAGAACACAATGTTGAAAATCAAATTATATTGCAAATGTACTTCATAACACTATGCCTCTGTTCCACAGAGAGCTTCTTTCTGGTCTTTGCCAAGTCTCACACACACACACACACACACACACACACACACACACACACACACACACACACACACACACACACACACATTAAAAACACCAGTGTACACAAATGTAATCATCCTTTTTGTTGTAAAATAGTAGTCTGTTATTCTCTTCCCTAGCCACCATGCATATATGAAGATCTGACAGGAGGTTTTCTGGAAGCAGTGCTCTTTTTGGTGCATTCCCACACAAAAACTGTCCGTCTTGATACAATCTGACTGACAAGAGTGCACCAGGAGTAGGTTT
>LKNJ01001162.1:88478-105664 GCA_002120245.1 Maccullochella peelii
TTTTTTTTTTTTTTTTTTTTTTTTAATGGAGTCTCCTGGCTAAATTTATGAAGGACGGGCAAGAAGTCATTCCTTGTTTTGAACTCCAAATGAAGTCATGACTGTTAAAGGATGAGTATAAAATAACATGCAAATGGAAAAATCTGGTTGTGAGCCTTCTGGCTTTATAAACTCAAACTATAAGCATCTCATTGAGTGATACAGAATAAGAGGTTAAAAACAGATTACTTAATAAATATTTGTTCTCCCTTTCTGTCTCAGATATTTTTTATCTGTGTGATGCCGTTTCAGTTTGTTCCACCTTCAAGCAGTTGCCTCAGTACTTCTTTCTTACATTAAATCATCAACTGTCCTTTGCTCATCAGTTCTTTATGAAAGAATAATGAAAAAGGAGCTAGTATTAAGACGGATGTTATATTAATATTACCTGGGAGGTTTTTGTGTTATCTTTCTGTGTGTTTGGAGATGCTGTACTCAGTTCTGAGACAAAAGTATACCTAACAATAAAAGGTCCATGTTTTGGAGGTCATAACGCACTGTTACATCTCTGCAGCTCTTGGAAATCAAAATCCATTACACAAAATATAGTGTTGCTGTTCTGTTTTTTTTTTTTTTTTTGTCATCTCAAATAAAGTATCGTGATTAAACTGAGATGACGTAGACTTATTTTTGTGTCCTGGGTGACATGGTTGCTTACTAACTCAGTTGTGACAGATAAGTGTATTCAGCTTTCTTTTTTTCTTAAGTTAATCTGTTGCCATGATTTAGATTCATTGTTGTTCAGTTTCACATTGCATATGCTTGCTTTGTGTACCAACCACCTAGGTGCATTATGAGCAATGTGTCTGTAGGCGTCAGAGACATTTGGTTTCACTTGATCACATATTGAGATGAATTTGTACGTTTTTATGTGTGTATGCAACCAAACTTTAAAGACACAGAGGCGGAATAACTTGCAAGTTGAGTAATCCTCCAATGTCCTTGCTGAGTGTCAATTCATCATATTTAATTAGAGGCCACTCCTGCCTCCTGTTCATTCAGTGATTTGTGTAACAAAATGTCACCACTTATGGCTTAACCAAGAAAGTTCCCATATGTTCTGATGTGTAATGTTTGCTTTTCTTAAGTTTCTTATTGCTCACCAAATGGTTTGAGCGGACTCGTTCAAGCCTTGTATGTAAATAATTCTATAAATGAGTTTATGTATGAGTTTAAGATGTGGAAGAAGGCTATGGTTTTGAGAATCAATGCACTGTAAAATATGGTGAATGAGACATATGTATACATTTTACCCCGAATGAAAGCCAAACCTAGTAGGAAGTATAAAACTGTAAGACTCTATTGACATGACAGACAGAAAAGCTCATCTTTTTGTATTGTTTTGACTTGTTTGGATCTCTCATGAGTTTCAAGATCTTTTTTGGGCATATATTTAATCTTGATTAAACTTATGTTCATCTCTAGAATTGGACAGTTTGCCTACTTTTCTATTCGAGGGTCAAGCTTTAATGCTTTGTGTCCTTAAGCTCCAGTCCCTCTTGTTCATTCACTGCCTCAAAAGAGATACCAATGTTAATTGCTAATGCTAATGCTTAAAATGCTAATGTTTCTCCCAATAGACATCTTTCTCAGCAGACATTTTGACAAAAAACACAGGTGTAATCGATAACTAATGAATTAAGGCTGCGTTCCTGGTTTACTGGAACACTTAAATGGAACTGAGCTATCGTTAGTTTCATTAGATCCACCTGTGCTTTCTCTGCTATGACAAGTCAACACGTTTATTAAGTGGAAGACCTCTATTAGTTTCAAAAGATTACATTTAAACAGAAGGCGGAGGCCATGTTGGCAATGTGAGGACACCAAAAATAGCCTTGGAACAACAGCAGCAGTATTAGCTTGTTCTTTTTTCCACCAATGTGTCATCCTCATGCTTCTTTCCTGTCACACATTTTGTGCTGAGGGAAGGACAGATGCGGATCTTACTCGTGTCTGTGGTTTCCATGAAGCACATGAGATGTCACAATATGTTCAGTGTAAAGGGACAGCTGCCAGCGCCCCAGAGGATGGCTATATCAGCCTTATGATAATATTGAGTAACTTGTTCAACTGTTGCGACAGTGTATACACCAGCAGGGCAGGAAGGTGAAGCTTTCCAGTTGACAGTGGAAATACCTACCTGGATTTAATGTCACATAAGAGGTGCCCTTGAAGTTGCTGTTCTCACTTGGAGACAGCAGGGGGCACATTAAATACAACAGAGACACATTCTGCCAACTGGACATTGTGAGCTAGACTTTTAAAAGAATCCACTGAACTAAACCTGAGCTGGGCAAAAGGTATGCTATTAATGATGACAGTTTGCTCTTTGGAATTTAAAGAGTAATAGTGGGAATGCCAGGCGGTGCACTGGACAAACATGCCTTGTACACACAGAGAGGAGATAAATCAGAGACAAGTGTTAGGAGAATGTGTTCTCCAGGGGTTATTTTAAAAGCTATGAGCAAACAACTAACATAGCCTTTGTTTAAAATGAAGGCGCTAAGGACAAATTGTAGGCCTAGATTCATTTATTTATTTTTGTTCAAGGGTCAACAGATAACAGTAATGCCCACACCCTGAGGATTTTTTTTGCTGTTAGCTGTAAATATATGTTAACTTAACTCTTAATCTAATTAGCTAGCTAAATAACCTAACTAGCTAGTTAAATAACTCAAAACTAACTACACTGTAACTTAGCTAATGCTAGCTCACTATGGGAAACTCTAGTGTCACATCATTACACAACAGGTCATTTTAATGTCCTTATTTCTCCATTTAATTAACTTTATTAAAAACTCCAAGAAATAGCTATCTTAAATTTAAAAAAAGTAAATGTTAGTATCATGGCTTTTAGGGGTTCAGTCAGGGGTTGATAGAAATGAACTGTTTTAATGCCTTTAAGTTATTAGGCTATTTAATGTGGAAAGACCTATTCAATTCATCCATCCAAGTCCATTAACTTGCCCGAACCTATTACATTAAATTGTACTCGATTCAATTTTAAAGATATAATTGAAGTGCCTTGCCAAATTAAGGAATTTAAAGGTTAGGTATTAGCCTTGCGTTATCTTTCACTGCACCTTATTGTAGGGATTGCCATAAAATAAGGAGTAAAAGTTCATATGAATGGTGGCCTTACATTGTGATTTCTTCTTACTTCTCAGTCTGTTGGTAGCCTCAAGCCCTCCGGTTCCGTTTGGAAGCAATCCGGTCCAGGTTTTCCATCAGACCGCTGTACTGACTTCGAAGGGAGGCAGGTAAACTCTTCTCTGGATATGTGGCTCCGGTTCCAGTCGCAACAGGTGGTTGTAGTATTTTCCGGGTTTTTATTTGTACTTTTCCTCACTTTTCCTTGTTTTTTCCCCCCCCTTCTCTCCAGCCTGCACCCTGCACTCTGTCTGGTTGAATTTGAATAGGCTTTGGGAGGCAACGTCTGCACTGTACAGCAGCACAAAGTCCCATGCTTTGAAAAACAAAAATATGGCGGGATTGCAGGATTATTCTGCCTCGCAAAGAATAGCAGCCACGAGAAGGCACTGCGTCTTGGATTTGTTTTAAAGCTGTGAGGTTTTTCCGTGAACACTTTTCGGTTCCGCTGGAGTTACTGGTGTGAAATAAACATGCCCTTCCATCAGAGGAGCATCGAGCCGCGGCGTGTTAGTAGGTTATCGGCGAGGGATGGCTTTATACACGGGGGAGAAACCGGGAGACGCAAACTGCGAAGACCCGTTTTGTTCTCGTCACTGGATGAGGTCGGCTGTCATACATTGACCAACATAATTCACCAACTTTCCGACCTTTCTCGACATGCCAGCGACATCTTCCTGGGCATCGAGATGGAGGCGGGCATGGTGTTCAGGAGGTCGTGCAGGATTCAGGGGCGGCTGCAAAGTCTGCAGGGTGAAGTCCGCAAGTTTGATCCCAAGAAAATCAAAATCCGTAAGTTTGCAGCGCTGGTGACTTGTTGGTTGTTTGCAGTGTGAGAGCTAGGGTATATCTCTAAATTTCTGCCCCATAACAGTACTGTAGTAATATTGTAGTAAAACCAGAGCACTGTAAACTTCTTATTGAGACATACAGACGTATAATATGTATATTATGAATGTACAGGCATGACACCATGGCAGTAGTGTACTATGATTTCTCACCACAGACAGATATGAATGAATTTCAGACAGAAATATGTAATATATAACTTTGAATTAATCTGTATCTGGAGGTGTGTCTTTCTTTTGGACTTTTGCTGCTCTGTCATATAAACATAGTCATCGGTGTGGAGAGATGCTGATCAGGTCCAAGGTGACTGTCACATTTTGTCCACTGAAGGAACCAGGGAGGAATGACTGGTGTCTCCTGACACATGGCTTTGTTTGTCTTGATTTGGACTTATGTTAATAGGGGCTTTGAGACCTGTCACAAATGATGGATTTCCTCTCAACGCACACACCATCTGTGTTTAGGTCTTCAAAGGCCACAGACATCACAGAAGGACTTACAACCCTTTCCACCCATTTCTTCTTGCTGTTTTATGCATGTAAACACAGTTGGTCAACTCAAAGATAAATGGAAAATCAGTTTCCTTTGCTGCAGCCAGCCCTGACTTTTATTGTTTTGTGATTTGTTTTGCTGCCCTTGTAAAACTACCTCCTGTTGTCTCACACACAGCGGTTATATATTAACTCAGACTGTGGCTCATACTATGGTGACTGCACCAGCTACTTAGAGATTGAGAGATAGGCCTGTCATTTTGTCTGCTCTGATAAGGGCGACTGTGGCTCAGGAAGTAGAGCCAGTCGTCCACTAATCTTTGGCGGTTCGATCCCCGACTCATCCTGTCCACATGTCCTTGGCCAAGACACTGAACCCTAAGACAGGCCAGCACCTTGCATGCCAGTGGGGTCGCCATCGCCGTGTGTGTGTGTGTGTGTGTGTGTGTGAATGAGAGGTCAATTGTAAAGCGCTTTGTCCATTAAGGTAGACACACCCTATATAGGTGAAGGGATCATTGTTTCTCCTCTTTGTTTATCTAATTTGCCTCCAAAATATGTTGCAAAGTAGGATTCAGAAGAGGAGCCCAAATTCCTCTGAACATTGGCGAAGGAGGAGGATTTAAGTTCTGAGTCATTAGCTTTTGTTTCCTTTTTACTGTCCTTCCTATCTATTCACCCAGTCTTGCGTCTGATTGTGACTCACCCTCTCTCTCTCACACACACACACACACACACACACACACACACACACACACACACACACAGATTCAGAAAACTGGTTGCAGGGAAATGATAAGCCGAGCAGACAGTTCCCAGACATAAGCAAATGTGATGTATGATGAGCAATGGATTGAACACGCACACACCCATACACAGACTGATACTCCATCAGGCTGTGTTTAGGGGGTACCTGCTACATGACAGCTACCAGACATTTAACTAATCGCCTGCCCTGTGTTATTGCGTGGCATGACTCGACTGCTTCTATTATCTGTACCTGTTGAAGTTTTGATGCAGTCCTAGGTGGGGCTGGGAGTTCCTTTTTAAAGGTTAGTCCCGTTTAAGCCATTCTCTCAGTCATTCAGTGGAGGTGTGAGAGAGTAGGCTGGAATGCGGTGTGTTACTCAGCCAGCTGTAGTTACCAGCTCCCACATAGGTCCAAGGCCAGCACTGGATGTACAGAAGCACTGACTGATCCATGACTCAAACTCTTTCCACAGAAACAAACACCTGTCTTTTAAAAAATGCCCTTTGAAGTGCCCTCTAGCATAACTCAAGGAAGAGAGTATTGGATTTGAATATGTCATAATACAGAACAGCTGGTGGAGTTGTTTTGAATGGGTATTTGAATGAAAAGTAATGTGTAATGCAGAAGCAAAGCACCCATAGACGTGTAATAGTATTTTGCAGCCTCGTCTTACTCACTGGTTTACACAGTAATAATCCACACACCTCACAGCTGCTTTTAGTACTGCATGTCTACAGGTTCAACCTCAAATTTGATGAGACCTCATGACATACAGCCTTTGCAGTGTTTGACCAGGCCCAAAGGAATGTATTACATTATCATCTTATAGTTTGCGTGTGAACATTTAACTGTGACCGCTCACTCTGTTGTCTTCAACTACTGTGGGTCAGGATTCCTACTCTAACCTCAGGTCGGAGATGGATCATATTACTGGTGAGGGGCAAAAAGGGGGGGGGCCTGTATGCTGGGGGACTGACACTGAGGGAAGGGCATTGTGAGTGTTTGTGTGTAGTGTCTCGTCTTGCTGTTTGTCTGCCTATGCAGTCAAATGAATCATCAGGGGCGGTTTGAACAGGAACATGATAGGCAAATGGGATCTTCCTCTCTATGTATATTTTGACTGTCTCATGCCACTGTTAATCAAATTGTGCTGAAGTACAGGTCACCAGGTCGGAGGTCAGTCTCTCCAGCCTCAGAGGGGAACACCTGACACTACAGAGTCAAGAGTTTAAACAAAGTCTAGTTTGGCTGCCTTGGGTTTCTGCTGCAGGCCAACAAGGGTCAGCTCAGCTACTGCCACACCCTGATGTATTAATGACGATTACGATGGCAGGGACTATGACAGGACTGTTAAATTCAGACACACACACTGGAAGTAAAAGCAAGAGTGTGTAAAGTCCCAAGGTGCATCCATGGCAACAACATCATGCTGTGTGCAAATTTGAGAAGAGGATTGTAGGAATTGATGGACATGTGCAGCTAAGAGGAGAAGAATTCTAGATAAAATTTCCAAATAAAACAACTTTTCTTAAGAACAGGGAACGGCAGGGTTTGTAGAACAGCATTGTGTCCATAGTAGGAGCAGCATTTACATTACACACTCTCTTTGCTTCATCCATTTGCGGCGCTCTTATGTTTTGAAAATGGAAAAACAATTAACAAGCTTTGGCCATAGTTTTGACAGTTCTGTGAATTGAAGATCCTCAAAAGAGGAGCTGGAGGAGGAGAGTATGGACCTAACACTACCGCTTTTGATTGACAACCAAAGATTTGACATGTCACAACTTTGACTTTTAAGTGAAGTGTGCATTTAACTACATGTTAAACACTAAGTCTCCTCTGCCAAATATAGCACTGCGTTGAATGGGGAGTATGCTATTTTAATGATGAAAGTAGGTCGAACTAGTGAAGGTTAATTGGAGTTAGAGGAGACTTGGGGCCTCCCTGTCAGATATCTTGATGCCCACTAGCTACCTACTTCTGTGGGGCTCTGAAATAGACAGACACACACACACACACACACACAAACACACACTGAGCAACAAAGACAATCTGGATGGTACACATGTCCACAGTCAGTCTTCCTGTCATACACACACACACACGCAAACTGCCTGTGCATTCCTCCCCACATCCCTCAGTTATTTATAAATGTATGTCTCTGCCCAGTGATCTTTCATCTATAGCATACTATCATGTTGAGTGAGTGTTGCTGTGTTTAAGTGCTTCTCAAGGAGCTGTGTATGTGTGTGTGTGTGTGTGTGTGTGTGTGTGTGTGTGTGTGTGTGTGTGTGCATGGTCACATACACACTTGGCTCGTCTGTTGATGGGCATTTTTTGGCTCCGACTGGCACCACACCAGCCATGAGTGTTTGTGCATAAACAGTTCTACTCTGTAATGACGATAATGACAGTGAAACTAAACTGCTTGAATGAGATCCAAGTTGTGTTCCTTATCACACGACAACGAATAACAAAGCGCATTCATGCATAGATAAGCTAATTGCTGTTTATCGTTTATCTTCTTTTCCTTTTTATCTCACCTCAATTCCCCCTAGTCACTATTCACTCAGGCCTGCCGTGGTCCCCTCCATTCATTGATGGAGAGCAGTCATTACGCAGCCAGAATCCACAAGTCAGTTCCCACAGGGCTCGTTCCAGCGAAAGGAGCCTGGCCTGGTTCTAGAGGTCGACCTAGTCCCATGAGGAACAAAAGAGAGAGACGGGTCGGGAGGGACAGAGAAAGAGAAAAAGAGTGGGAAAGGGCTGTAGCATTCCAAGAAATGGAAGGATATTGCCATTGAACTGCATCTGACTTGGACTGTGTGAATGTGTGTATACATGCAACCGCCCTCTCTCACGCCTCCGTGCACACTGCCCCAGGATGTAGACGCAGCCCTGGCTAGGGCACAGAGGAGTGTTAGGGAGTGAAAATGCAAGGGAGAAAGAAGGAGAGATGACTGATGAATGCAATTGTTGTTTTTAAACCTCTCTTGTGTATTTGTCTTTGTATACACACATAACATTTCCTTCAGCAGCCTTTCAGTGTTACCATAAGATACTTGTTGATCATCGCATGTAATGTCCCGATTCCAGCTGCCTCTACTCAGCGCTGTTCTACAGTTTCTCTTTCTTAATATAACTTGATGGTATGAGACAGTAAAGTTAATAAGAAAATTGCTTAATTTAGATTTGTGTGTGTGTGCAGGGCTGACTGTGTGTAAGCCCTGGTTTGAGCAGTCTTGTTAAGCCTGTGTGGACTGCTAGGAAGTCAGTGAATACCAGATCGCTCTGTGGTATATACTAGTGTATTTTATCAATTATTTCATGCCAGCATTAGATGATGGCGCTCATCTGTCGGTCATCTAACATTTCATGGTTAGTTTGTGGCTCCATTTCATAGCTAATTTTGCACATAGTAGTATGACTGAACTGTAGTCACAGTGTTTAGGTATTGGTAATTTTCTGTGCCAAAGACAAGTGATGGGAGGCCTCTGATTTAATTATGGAAAGTGCTGAAGACATCATGGTGTATTACTTCAGTGGTGGGATTGCAACCAATGAAAGCACAGATGCCCTTGTTTGATCTGTATCTCCACTTCCTTCCTAAACTTCTTGTCCACTAAAAATATCCTGCATGGCTTGCCATACAGAGCATAAAGTCAAAATTTAATCATGGCTGTCCACAAACACACACACGTGCCTATGTTCACACACTCGAGGGAGCCAGATGCAGAACTTACAGTTTGGCAAGTTGGCAGTTGTGGGTACTGCGGGGAGGTGAGCAAGATTTAATTCCCACTGTGCTGACCTCTGCTTGGAGGAGGATGCAGAGATGGAGCGGGACACCCCTCCACACACACCGTTGGCACAGCAGCTCAGTGTGCCCTTCTTCTCGCTTCTCTCTCTACCAGCAAAACCCCTTTTTGCATTATTACATGCTTTTTTCAAAGCTGTTAATATTAGATCACAGAGCTAAAGCAACCAGTTAGCAATTTTCTACATTTCAATATGGTAGACTGTAGGAATGTTGACTATACAATGTACATTACAACAGATTAATTCCATTACTGTACATATTGAAGAATGATGCAGTCGAAGAGTGCAAGCGAATAGTTCAAGTCGAGGTCATGGTCCAGATTTTACACAACTATTGTTTTGGGGGGAAAGTATCACCAATAGCCAGATGTTCAGGTCCAATTGTGTTTCCTCTGGAGAGCCAAACAAGAGCTAAACTGACAGCAGAGCTTAGGTGAAATCTGTTGAGAACAGATGAGCTCTGCTTTGTCCCCCAACTTTTGACTAGGCAAATTAAAAACAACCAAATATGCCTTTAGAGAGATTATACATTCTTAAACAACATCTGACAAAACATTTCACAGCTCATGTTGTGTTTATGTGAGTCTGTGCACAGATGTGACATGATGTTTCAGCATATTCCATTTGTCACTCTCCCTTTTTGTCTCCCTCCTTCCTCTGTTTTAAACTCTCTTCCTCTCTCCCCTCTCTCTTACTCCGTCCTATATTTCTCTCCCTTTCTCTTTTCCTGTTGTTTCATACGGCTTCCAGACCTTTCCTCTCTCATCTCTGTCCATCCTCTGCACTTTGATGTCAGCCCTCATACTGCCACGCTGACCACAACAAAGACAAAGGCCTCTGCTCGCCCTTTATCTTTCTCTCGCTCTTTGTCTCTCTTATAATCTGTTTTTGTCTCGCTCTATATATACATTTCTCCTTACTCTTTCTTTCTACCTTTTTACTCTTCCTCCATTTATGCATTTTTTTTTATCATGTTCTCTCTTTTTAAATGTGTTTGATATTCATGATTGTCAGGCAGGACTTTTACCTAATATACCAAGGTGCTCTGAGGATTGTTCATAAACCCGTATTCTCTTTGCATGTGTACTCAAACAATAAACTGTAATTACACACACATCACAACCTGGTGAGTGTTAAAATCACTGACCGATGTTCACACAGCACCATCTTTGCAGCCTGTTTGAGATGGACTGTGTAATTTAGGTCACACCATCATTGAGATACGCAACTGTTCATTTTCCCAGTTGTTTTCAAGCAGCTTTGTTCTGTGGTCTCTACAGTAGAGATTGTTTGCATCTGTATGGATGTGATGCATCGTTGTCACACTGCCTTGTTTTTCATCTTTTGTCTCCATTTGATGCACTAAACTTACCTTCCACTTAAAACTCATTTTTATAAACGTATAAACCTGTGTTTTCAGAGTTAGACTTCTTCTTCTAGCCTAGTTATTGTATCAGGGTTCATACGAAGTCTTGAAAGTATGGAAAATGCTTAATTTTAACCGTTTTGTTTTCAAGGTTAGGAATATGCTTGAATTTGAGCATACTCCTTGAAAAGTGCTTGATTTTCAGCATAATCTGGTGTTTCATCTACACAATCACTCATGTAAACCAAAAATCTTTTAATATTTGAAATGAAACGATCCCGAATGATCCCCGAAATGAAATGAACAATTTGTTTGTTGGCTCCTGGCATTTATAGTAACACATGTGGTGATAAAGGCTCCGAGAGAAATGTTTGGTTTAGGTACCTTGAAAGTGTTTGAAAAGTGCTTGAATTTTATTCTTAAAAAGCTGTACGAACCCCGTTGTATGTTCATCCTTTTCGTGACAGTTATCCGTTGAACCTACAACACAACGGCAGCTATTGTGCGGTTGCCCTCGATATACCCCTTTCACACAAAGCAACATCTTGGGAAAACCCCATGTTTGCAGTTGGTATAATTGGATTCAGCTCAGGGTGTCACAGGGGTGCAACATGAATGTTTATGGTAACTACAGTGTAACTGTACTATAGTAAACCTGTTGGAGCGTTGCATAACTTTTCATAAGAATAAACAAAAGAAATCCTGTAAAGCTATGCAACAAAGAGCAGCGAAATATAGGATTGAAGACATCCTGTCTAATATTACACTTTAGCAGTCATGTGTATGGCAGGCGGACAGACAGACAGACAGGCAAACACACATCCATATAGTACATAATGACATACTGCAGCAGGTGGGAGCTCATCTTACAGGAGCATAAAGGCTATTGTTATCCCACATCAGCACTTTACTGCACTCAAGGCCTGGGAACACACTGTACACACTCATATATATATATACACACACACACACACACACACACACACACACACACACACACACACACACTCTGACTCTATGACCGCCTCAGGAAAAATAAACAGGGATTTTCTGCCACAGCTGTCACTTGTGCCACTGTCACAACGCACACATGGAAACACACAGATGCACACGGCCATGCACACAAATGCAGTGACTGATGCATCCTGGTCCTGTAGCCTTCCTCATGATTCACATTAGATCCTGTAGACATGTAGTGGATTTTCCTCGCAGTGTGCAGCAAATAATATTTGAAATATCAATGACCTGCAGAATATAGACCACAGTGAGCCAGGGCTTCCTGTGAATCTGTTCTGAAGGCTAAATGAAACAGGCAACAGTTGAATTTGGCATCAAACTGAATATTTGCACTTAAAAACTAGTCATGGGAAGAAGAGAAGTTGGGGTGGAGCTGCGGCTATATTTGCATTGGCAGATAATTCCTTAGAAACAGCCGTTTGTTGACTTTTTTCAGGCATATTTTTAGACTTGTAAACATTGGCGACATTAGACAGCTTGAATTTCGTCAGCTGAATAAACAAGCAGAGAAACGTGTGTGATCAAGGTTTTGTCTTAGGCAAGCAGAGACACTGTTTAATATTTGAAGGACATCATAGAATTTGTTTATTCTATTGTGTACATTGTGCATCTAATTGATCCTCCTCTTTGGTTGCATGTAATATTAACAGTCTACCAATAGACTTCTTCTCAAGTCGCTCTGTCAATTGAATCTATCAGCGATGTTGGTGTAGGTGGCGGTGGTGTGAGGCAGGGTATTCTGTCACTGTTGTGTTTATTATTGCTCCAGGGAGTCTTTTAGAGTGATCACCGTGAGGGCTGGTGATTACCACCGGCTCCATAGAAATGCTCTTTACATTATAATGTGGCTTGTAAGATTCTTTACTTTGGCAGTCAGTCCTTGGTGTGATAGTAATGAGGGACATCATAATTAACTATAATGATAAAATAAAGTTTTGGCAAATTCTGAAAAGGATCAGGCACTCGTTTCAGTTTCAAAAAGCTTTATTTCCCGTCTTGAACTCAAGATGACTGGCATTCCCACAATTGGAGACAAAAGTTGAACTGGACTTTACGGTATGCATTATGAGAAAAGAAGTTTAGTAGAATAATGTGAACGTCCTCCCTCTATCAAGCCTTCTTGATCTTTCAGAGACTGTGCAGGTTAGTACTGGCTGAGTTGGCACATTTTAAGTGCCTTTGGCCTCTAAACTGAAGAGAATTTGCAATAAATGGAAAAAAAAAAAAAGAGAAATGCAAATGTGCAGTGTTACCTGATAGGTACCTACATGTATTTGCTCATATTTTCTAGTGAAAGGCAGTAACATATTTTAAATTTCATTGTGCTGTTATATATCCTATCCTAAAAACCATGACTTTCTCTGGTTTAGAATTAATAGCTTACTATTACCTGGATTTGACCATAACCTAAATATCCTGAATAGTTTTTAACATTGTTACTGTCTTTATTTCAACAGCCAACTCATATATAAGACCTGCTAATCCTCATCTGACTTTCTATCTACTGTATGAGACTAAAAATAAAAGTCTCTGCCACTGTCAGCTGTGTTGTTTTAGTCGAGTGTCCCTCCCCCACCCCCCTCCTTCTTGTGTTACCCCTGATTCAGTTTAGTTCAATACATTTATTCATTTCCATGAGATGATATGACATCAGAAAGACATTAGTTTCTCTGTAAATTCTCTCTGTCTCCTCTCATTCTGGGTGTGTGTTTGGTTTGGACATCTTAGCCTGCAGCAGGACTCTTTGCCACAGTTTGCTTTTGAGTGCAACAGACACACCCATACAGAGAGTTGGAGTCGATTTATTTGCTGTGCTGATTTGTCTATTAATTACTCAAAACAAACAGGCCATAATGTGATGCTTTTGTCTCTCCCTCCCTTGCCTGAAGCAGGTCCTAGGCTCATCATCCATCTTACTCTGTCTCCCCAGAGCGCTGCATGGCGTTGTGTGTGTGTGTGTGTGTGTGTGTGTGTGTGTGTGTCTCTGAGAAAGCATCTGTCACTGTGAAGTATGACATACTCTGCACAGGAATCCCCGATGACTACTGAATCTTCCACTGTAGCAGCTCTATCTGTCTGCCCCATCCACAGAGACCTCATTGTGTGTGTTTTTGTGTGTATGTGTGCGTACATGTGTGCACTTTAAACTTACTTCTTAGCTTCAATCCATCAGCATTTCCCATGATGCACAAACTACTACTACTCAAGTACTTCCATGGCCTCGTCCTGTCTGTGTGAGCTGTAGTGTTGACGATATGTTTGACCCAAGATCTGCTGTCATGTTGGTCAGCCCGCATTAAGCCTCAGGAGTTGTATATGAGAAAAACAGGTGTGTGTGTGTATGTGTGTCCTCTTAAAACAATGACAAGATATTTATCTGTCCATCCCATGTCTCATTTCTCTCATACTTTTCTGTCCTCTCCTCTCCTCTCCTCTCCTCTGTGTATGAGTTCAGAAAGCAGCTCAGAAAAACCCAAACCACCTGTTGTGTAATCTGTATCTTCTCCGCACCATGCAGAACACATGTACACTGACACAAACACACACACTCGCGGAGCGCTGCAAAGGTAATGGGAGGGCTTTTAGGGTTGTGATGCAGTTTATTAAACATGAAAGTTGCCTGAAGGAAAAAAGAGGTTTAAGGACTAGTTGCAACATGTGCACACACACATCCACGCTCAAACAGAACAATAACTTGGATAAACATACAAACCGCAAATGTCACTAGCCTTAAAGCGGTACTGTGGGATCATAATTATGCATTTCAATACATGTGATAGGCTTATGCATCAAAACTCATAAAAAAATAACTACACTCGGGGTTACTGGACAGTTTCCCAGCCATATCAGTATGTTCTTCTTGCAGTGAAAATGATGACTGCCCTGTTGAGCATATTTCACCTGAGCTATAATTCAAATTTTTGCTTCTGCATAACTAATAATAGCATTTTGTCTTATGGAAATGACTCCAACCTGCCTGCAAAACAAAGACATTTGATTTGCAGGCAATCATTAAACACACGTCACAGGAACAAACTGACAGAAGAAATTCATTCGGATATCAACCCACTCTCACAATATGTTTGTTGTGATACAGGTATATCTATGCCATGCTGTGTACAAGCTAGTCATCTAAGATACAGTATCTGCATGGCTGAAGGGAAAAACGAGCCTGTAATTGTTCAAAAACAAGTGTTCTTCTAAACATCGAGCAGTTTTGCGCAGATGGATGTGTGTGCGTGTGTGTGTGCGTGTTCAAAAGAACAAGAGGGCACATTTAGAGAGGCCCTCCCATGCCACACAGTGAGAGGGGATTTTCGGAGTCAGTGATGGGGATTATGAGGAATATAATTTCATACGGCTACAGAATGGTTAATCTCCTTAAGCCCTGCTGGAGTCTGCACGCCTGTTCCTGTTACTGCCCAGTAATGGAGGCAACAGGAGAATGTACGATGGGAAACAACCTGTGTGTGTGTGTGTGTGTGTTTGTACATGTGTCTTACCTGTTGGTTTATAAGTGAGATGGGTGTGGAGATATGTAATTATGGATTTCAGTAATTACTTGTTACTTAAGCAAATCAGGACATTTTAAATTGTTTTATAATATCAAAATGAGTCATTTTAATCCTAGTTCCAGTGAAGTGCTGTGAGTGAGTGCTGCTCACGTATTATGGCCACATTGCTATTTAGCTGCTGCTGCTGCTGTTGGCCTGGGTTTTCTCCTGTCCCAGACATTGAGGTTTGTGCTGGTCCACAGATTTTCATTTTATACGTGCCTTTTTCCTGCCCCCAAAACTTTCCCGAGATAAATGTGACTCTCCTGCTCCAAAAGTGCCTTCCTCAAGGTATTGCAGCAACTGTTGTTTAGGGAGTGCAAGTGTTGGGATTTGAATGGTCAAACCTTTTGGTCACAAAGCTGCATGTCTACTCTCAAGGCTACTGCCAGCTTTGTGTCCGGGTATATTGACTCAGCTGTGTTTTTGACCTTCTCTTCCTCTCTGTGTGTCACGAGGCAGCAGGCAGAGGACCCAAGCGCAGACAACGCAGGCAGGCAGGAGTTGAATCAAAGGTTTATTTAACCTAACTTAAATCATGCTGGCAGGTAGACCAGCAGGTGAACACTGGTAAATCCAAATAATACTGAAGCATGAAAACTCACNGAATCCAGGGAACAACTGAACACTAGCAGCAGACATAAGACATGCACAACGACAATGAACCAACAGGGAACAAAAGACAGGGACCAGTATAAATAAGGATCAGACTAACGAGGGGACCAGAAGCAGGTGAGTAAATGGGAACAGGTGAGGACACTCAGATGACAATCAACACTAGGGGAAAACACTAGAACAGAAACACACAGAAACCAAGACAAATGAAACTTCAAAATAAAACAGGAAACGACAAAGAGTCCACATCAAAACACTAAAAGTCCAGATCCTGACACTGTGTGTGTTTGTGTGAGTGAAGCAAGCTATATGACCATTATGGCTGTTTGATTAGGTGTGTTTCCTAGCCACAGGTGTTTTTTTCACCAAAGGTTTCAGGTGTCCGGTGATGTTGGTTCAGCACAGCTTTCAATGTGTGGCACTACGTTTAATTCCGGTCACCATTTTATAATAGTTTAATCCTTGCCTAGATCTCTATAGATGAGACTTAAACTGCTGCACCATCTGTGGCCACGGTACGCCATCCCATTAGCTTTCTTGTCTGCTAACAGACATATTTTCTTGGTTAATCGATTAATTGTTTGGACTATAAAATGTCAGAAAATAAGTGCTTTATTATTATTATTATTATCACACGGGCCAGCCTTCGCTTCCCACGCGCATCAATGAGCCTTGGCCGCCCATGACCCTGTGGCCGGTTTACCAGTTTTCCTTCCTTGGACCACTTTTGGTAGGTGCTGACCACTGCAGACCGGGAACACCCCACAAGAGCTGCAGTTTTGGAGATGCTCTGACCCAGTCATCTAGCCATCAAAATTTGGCCCTTGTCAAAGTCGCTCACATCCTTACACTTGCCCATTTTTCCTGCTTCCAACACATCAACTTTGAGGACAAAATGTTCACTTGCTGCCTAATATATCCCACCCACTGACATGTGCCATTGTAATGAGATAATCAATGTTCACTTCACCTGTCAGTGGTCATAATGTTATGGCTGATTGGTGTGTGTATATATATGTATATATGTATATATATATGTGTGTGTGTATATATATATATATGTGTGTGTATATATATGTTTGTGTGTATATATATATGTTTGTGTGTGTATATATATATGTGTGTGTGTATATATATATATATGTGTGTGTGTATATATATATATGTGTGTGTGTGTATATATATATATGTATATATGTGTGTGTGTGTATGTATATATATATATATGTGTGTATATATGTGTGTATGTGTATATATATGTGTATATATATGTGTGTGTATGTGTATATATATATGTGTGTATGTGTGTATATATGTGTATATGTGTATATGTATATATGTGTGTATGTGTGTATATATGTGTATATGTGTATATGTATATATGTGTATATGTGTATATGTATATATATATGTGTGTATGTGTGTATATATGTGTGTATGTGTATATGTATATATATATGTGTGTATGTGTGTATATATGTGTATATGTGTATATGTGTATATGTATGTGTATATGTGTGTATATGTGTGTATAT